>JAKIJQ010000317.1:0-128755 GCA_023373905.1 Rhizoglyphus robini | reverse complement strand
GAATTCAAAAGGTGATTCAGGTGAAGATACATCACGATGACACCAACCTGTCACTTACCGAACTGGGTAAAGTGGTCTTGTGTGAGGGTGGATGCGTGTTGGTGGTGTTAATAATGAGGACAACAACTAGGATGCGTTCGATACGAACAAAGACAGAACTGAATGCGCAACAGACTCGAGTGTGAAGTGAGAGATTTCAATATCGAACTAGTGAACACAAAGAAAAACATACAGATTGTTGGAGTGACACAAACCGAGGAAACAGAGAGGCTCACTGAATGCGACAGAACCGAACACGTCTCCATGTGATTGAGTTGTATTCTAGGTCACGGTGACTGCTTCGAACAACAACAGTCCTTTCAATAGGACGCTCACCAGTAGTGTCTAGACTATAGAGAATTACGTTCTTCAGTGTTCAAATTGATCAATAGAATAGACCAGACCGTTCACCATCAACACAACCATTATGGCGAGAGGAGCAACGAAGAAGGAAATGCTCAATTAGTAAAATATTATTTAATTAAGTTTAAAAACAATAAAATCACAAAGTTTGGTCACAGATGGGTTAAAGTATAGATAGTAAAATTATTAATAAAATCAGTGATTATAATAAATAATAAAAGAATAAAAGTTCAACATTTGAATGATTGGTATAAGTCAAGTCGTCATCAATCAGTATTCACATGACTGCTTCAAAGCTGGACAAGACTCTCTCCGCCACACAAGACAGACCAATCGGACCACACATGAGCGAATATGTAGATTCGAGTCAATTTGGGACACCGCAGCAGTGTTCGTAGCAAGTTGGGAACGTTATGCAAAGGGCAGTTTTCCGGAGTGTTGATAATAATTTCTAGGATTTGCATATTGGGAAAAGCCCACGCCCAGTGCACAGAATCAATGTTTGGTTCTTCATCTAGGCTGTAGACTTCGAGGGTGAGCATCTTGACAGAAACCAATTGGCTAATTCTCGACTGAGGAATTCCATCGTCTTGTGAGAAATACGTAAGTCCAAAAACGACATCTTCATCGTCATTCCATTTACACAAATGAAGATATAGGCTCACAAGATTGACCAACTTTGAGAAATTATTGACCAGTTCAGCAAAAGTGGCCAAGTGGGGCTTGTATAAAAAGAACAGTTCAGTCAGCGAAGAAAAGCGTGCAGAATAGATCAAATCAACAAGCCAAATATCCCTCGAAAGTGATGTGATTCGAGATGCAATAGTTGGACACAGTTCCGAAAAGCGCACATACATGTCCGAACCATTACATTCATTTCCAATTCCAATTTGGGTGAGCATTGGGTTGGGCGAAGCAAATCGCATCAATGAATACCACAGTGGAGTCCGGTCTATAGGGCCCCGACTGTAGAAGCGGAATTGATGTAGCCGAGACAGAATGGAGAGTTCAAAATGTGGCTCTACTCCCAACAGTTGATCGTCCACCACTCGCACTAAGTGTTCAGATGTGGGATAGAGAAAGTGCTCCAGTTCGAGGCTAAGATTCTTCAATGCTGGCAGCGTGTTGATCCAATTGAACAGTTTGAGCAATTGCACGGTCACTTTGTTGCAATCAATTTGTTGTTCACCAAAGTTGCACGACATCTTGAGGGTGATCAAACTCGAGGACCACATCTTGGCAAACTCGATGACACTTTCAAGTTCATCGCAGGACACTTCATTGAGGATTATCTGCATGTTGACCAAGTTTGGCAATACATCTCCATAGAATCGAATGCTGTTCAACGGAAAGGAAGCATATTCCAGCTTGAACCATTTGTCATCGAATTGACCTTTGGGATACACGGCTGTTCCATCATCTTTCACCAGTTGAGCAAAGTGTGGATTCTGATATGTGGGAGAGTCTATATATTGTGGTGGAAGTGGCCTGCCAATATGCAAAGTGATAGAAGCCACCTTGGAGAGTATCTCCTCTTGATAGGATTCCCACACCGAATAGACCTGCCCCATTTGGAGAACTTCTTGCAGTGATAGCTTGGAGAAGATGATACGAAGTGGTACAGCGGGAAGTGAGTTGAGATGCCGACTGGACAAAGAAGCAAGTGGCTTGTTGGTCTTGGACCGCTCGGCAACAAGACTGTAATGCGAATAGATAGAGGATTAGTCAAACAAAAGGACAATTCACAAGCGAGACATACGCAAGTCTCCGTTCCTTCAACATGTTTTCCCGCGTTTGCCTGATCAGTGACTTGAGTATGTCATTCCGAGACCACCCAAACAAGCCCATAATGCTTCGTTGGTAAGCGTCAGGAAAGTGTAAATCTTGTGGGTTGCGATGCAGAAAATCTGTTAAATGTTAAATGTTAGAATCAAATGATACTGAATAAATCAAAAAAGATCACACAGTTCAAAGAAGCACCTCACCTTGAAATGACTCGGGCGTGTCAGACAGATCAAGCTCAGTCTCCTCCAATCGGATTTCCAGACTTGTGGACAGATTCAGAGCCATCTCATTGATGAGGTATTGATGGATGCGGTACGGTTCCTTTTTGTTGTACAGGGACTGGATGTGACGGGATAGCTTCTTGCACGATTTTGAGTGATTTCCAAAAGGGTTCTCGATAATGACACGATTCCAGCCACTTGAAAGTTCCATGAAAGATAGAAGTTAGTTAACAGAATTCTATGGTAACTAGGGACATACCTTTTGCTCAACATTAAATCATCAATCAAATCGGCGACCGGTTCAATGACCGACGGTGGCAGAGCCAAATAGAACAGTCGATTGTTCGCCACAGCAACACAACCATCATCCGTCTGTTCCAACATCTCCACAGTCTTGACCAACCGTTTAAAATCCTCGGGTTCATTGTACTTGCCCTGCACGTAGACATTGTGCTGCAGAAACTGGTCAAACAGTTGCTCCTCGTTCGCATCCTTCAACTTGATGTACTTGCTAATGTGAACGCGAAATTGAGCCACGGTCAGTGTGGAACGAGCATAGCCCACGATGGCTGTCTTCTTGGGCATCAACCAATAACGGTACAGGGTCCACAGTGTTGGGTAGATCTTCTTCACTGCAAATTCGAGCTAAAATAGATCGAAAATCAATTATACGAGCACTACAGATCGAATCAAAAATCTAAATTCTACTTACGGTTGCACCAAACACCAAGAAGGTATGATTATCTCCCGTGCGATACTTGAGCGTCTCCTTGAGCAGTCGAATCACCTCTTGGCCACAGTCATCTTTGTGATCCGCTACTTCGCTTCCTGTTCCGGTGGCCACTGTTCGTAGGGCAGGATTGCCGGTGGTGGTGACGGATGATGCCATTATAACTCCTCTCTCGTTCGTATGCTTCGAATGCAATTACCAAAAGATGGAAACGTTCGTAGACTACTGCAAAAAGGGTAACTTCGACACGAGTTCAAGGATCTGGAAAGATGAATTTGGAGAAAAGGTTAGAAAGAAACGAACAAGCTGGTGAAGATTGAGAGAAGCAGACAAGAGGAGAGAGAAGAGAAGACAGAGAGAACTGTGCTGAATGGGGTCGACTGTGTGAGTCACTGACTAACTCTCACATGCACACAGGCACAGAACGAAGAGCAAGTTGCGAGACATGACCTTGGTCTAGTTTTAGTGACACACAACTGATATTTAGAGTGATAAGCGTAAATGATAATTGGTCGAGTGACTGTGTACTATCAAGGCTAACAAGATAAGAATGGTTAATAGACATGAGATGGTGTGTGTAGTATGCGTGTGTGAAGACACCTGAGGACGCAATATACGTATACATGTCAGAGTGGGCGTTAGAGCATGGAGACAGAGAAATGGGTGATGAGAGTCAGAAACTGGTGACAGATGTCGGTGACAGAGTCAGCTGACAAAATGACAATGCACAGACTTGGGTGTTAGAGTAGAGCCACCGAGTGCGGTGACAGAGTTGAGTTTCTGAGTGCACATACCGAGTCTGGTGATAGAGACCCGTGACAATGTCTAGTGACATAGTCGAGAGAGAGAGAGAGAGAGAGAGAGAGAGAGAGAAAGGAGAGGGCGAGAGAGAGAGAGAGAGAGAGAGAGAGAGAGGGCGAGAGAGGGCGAGAGAGAGGGCGAGAGAGAGAGAGGGCGAGAGAGAGAGAGAGAGAGAGAGAGAGAGAGAGAGAGAGGGCGAGAGGGCGAGAGAGAGAGGGAGAGAGAGAGAGAGAGAGGGCGAGAGAGAGAGAGAGAGAGAGAAGACAGAGTCAACAAAGGCAGACAGACAGGAGGAGATGGCTGTCGAGAAGGATGTACAAGACACAGCACCACTCACCCTCAAACAAACATTCAAACGAATGCACTTACCTACGATAGAACGAGAGTAGACCAAAATAGTGGAACCAACGGAACTCGCTTCAGACTTGGTTAGACGATGGCCAGTGGGAGTTGAGACAGACAAACCAGAAGACCAAGTCTTGTTATTCGTCGTAGGTGTTGAGCGAACGAGTTGGCCAACGAGAGGAGAGAGAAGACACAAGAGAAGGCAAAGAGAAGACCGTGATGATTGACAGAGGCAGACAAGAGGAGAGAGATGAGAAGGCAGAGAGGACTGTGCTGAATGATGTCGAAAGTGCGACTGACGGACTAACTCTCACATACATACAGAGGCAGACAGGCACTGAACAGAGCAGTCATTGGCTGCTGCTTTTAGTGTGTCACTCAACAAACGACTACTACGCCGCCACTTGAGGCCACTGTGATCGAATTGACTTTCGTCCAAGTGCCACAAGCCACCACATAAAACTGAACTTTGATGTACTGTCCCGTTAACAAGAAAGAGCAGTCATTGAGTGTATAGTGAGTAAGTATTGCATATATTCTCGGTGTAGTGTTGTGGTGAGGTATGCCAACTAAATGGACGGTGATGGTCTGATGGTGGCGTTGCTGCTGCTGTTTCTGATTGTGAACCGGTGATAGTGAGTGGGTTAAATGGTGACGATTAGCACACTAACACACAGAGACAGAGACACAGATACAATCGACAAAAGTGGTGCTAACAGAAAGTGAAAGGGAATGATATGGCAGAGATGGAGAGGAAACGTTCGGTGGGTTATCAACAAGTTTAAGTCTGATTTGCTTAGTCATTCAACCTTCCACTACTATCGATCAATCGATACATCTTTCCTTGCCCGTACATTCCATGCACACAGGCACAGGACAGTCATCGAGTAACGTGAGTAAGAAGACAGTCTCGGTCATTTGTAGTGAAGTGATGAGGTATGCTGTCGTAGTTGAGATCAAGTCAGTGATGTGATCGTTATCGTGTTGATTCACTCATCTCCTCGATATATTCAAAGTGCCTATGATAGAAATCATTCTCATATCATTCCGTTCACCGACTACATTTGTGGTTAGAGCTCTCTACGTATGAGCCATCGAGTGGCTCTTTTATTTGACGAGCGCAAGTTCCATTTCACCCCAATATATGTCGCTAGTGTCGCCCGTGAAAACATGCCGTCGTATTGAGGAGAGCATGCCATCAACATTGAATGGTCGAGTTTATGTCGAATGTGTCTCTCTTCTTCAGTGCGCGATGGCTCGCGTTTGCTGATACTATATTATTGTCCCCTTCTCTTTCTCACTGCCGCACGTTTCCTTGTTGACTACAATGACACTAGTTAATGTTTAACTCAGCACTCGGTGTTCTCTCTTGTCTTTTCTGCAGTTCGGTGTCAGACATTCGTAGACAATTGGAAACATCACCTGAACAGTGTCTCTTATTACACTTTGGCGTATTCTCATGATTTGCTGACATTTTCTCGTCTTCCTTCTGCTCGTCATCACACTGACCACCGCGTGTATTGTAACCTCGTCAACACTATCGATTCACAACAAGGTCCATCTAATGTCCTGTTTGTATGTGTGAGCTTGTGTTTGGTGGGCTGTAACACAATCACCATAGCCAACAGCACCACCAATCCTGAGTTGAACTAATCAGTCGTGTGCATCTCTCCATCCAATTCTCCCGAGTACGGCTCATTTCAATTCTGCTGGTCGTCTGTTCACATCTGTTTGTCTCTCCTCGTCTAGATTGGTTTGACCACTCTATTTCCACTAGCACCGGTGCCCCACTGTACGAGTGGTGTTGTACAATGTACATTGGTGTGGCGGGTCATCATCATATCTACACCATTACGCTCACGTCAACTCTAAGTGAGAATATGATCGACGTGCTCACTGGTTATACGTGTCCGTTTGAGTGACCACAACCAAACAAAAACTCTGTCCTCTTCTCTTCTCCTTCCATCTTTCAGATTCATCACATCAGGTCAGTATACAACTTGTGTCTGTGTGTGTGTGTGTATGTCTATCTCTTAGTGGTGTCCCATCCTCATCACTGAGACACTCTTTTTTGTCCTTTCTTGAGGTGCATCTACTTCTCCTTTTGTAAGTGTACGTAGAATGTAAGGTGTTCACTATTTAGTCTCACTCTTCTGTCTTACTGTCATATCATCGGTTTGTACATTGATTGTGTGTCGATGTAAACTGAGAATACATCATTTGTTTGACTGTTTCTCCATCTGTCAGTCTATCTGTGGGTTCATTGATTGTGGATTTGCATCTGTGTAAAACACACACACATACACCTTCACTGTCTGTGTCTGTCTGATCGTCGCACTGATTGCTTGTTCTGTTCTGCCTATTGTTCTCACACACTCACTCACATTTCCTTTCGTCTTCTTCTGGCAATCTCTCCTCGTTCTTGCAATAGACAATTGCTTAACTAGCACCATCGACGACGACTGTACTTGCCTCTCCATCTCTCCATGCTCTCCACTCACTCGTAGAAGTCTTCCTTTATCGTTCCAACACTTGCTCTGCTTGGATTCGCTTTTCTGGTCCACACTTAGAAGTAAGTGCATTTGTTAATTTTGATTTGTCTTTTAGGGTTACACGGGCTATGTCTTCCGAGTCTGTCTTGGCTGTCTGTACGTCAGCGTTAGTTTGTTCTGTCTTTTGACAATGTCATCATGCATTGTCACAGTACTCGATCGCTGCACTCTGTAAATAGACTGGTTATTGGTGACTGGATCCATTTTTCCCCTCAACACGCACAACCAGTAAACCAACCAATCCTCGGACGTAACAAGTTGAGAGTATGTTGTGTCTTGTTAGTCTGTGTTTGATTATGTTCATAGTTCAGTAGTTGAACTCAAACTCTGTATCGCCATCAATCTCTCCGTACTCTTCCTTCTTATTGTGACTGTACTACTGGTGACTATTCTCACCCTGTACGTCTCCTCTCTGTGCTTTTTTTATCACATCTCACTCTGTATTCGTATTAAGGTGCCTGTGTGGCAGCTTCTTCACATCTCGCCTCGTCTCGTCTCATCGTTACTTTCACCTACAAGCGAACCAAATCAGCGTCAGTGTAACTCAATGTGTATGTGTCATGTTTCATCATCTCTGGTCATTCTATGCCACCTCCTAAAATGAGCACTCTCTTGATCAGGTTCGTGTGCATATGTCTTAATGATATGTTGTGTCGTAGTTGCCCTTTTCTGTTGATAGTTTCAGTCTCAGACACTATCGATTAGTCGTTTCGTGTTCTCTCTGGTTTGTGTGATTTATGAGCGATAGGGAACGAGTAGTAGTGGGTGTTTTGTTCCTGTCTCATCTCTCGTTGTCCCTCAACCATATCACCGTAGTGAGCCAGATTTTGTTCTGTGTCCGACACGTTCGTGTTCGTCTCACTGAGATACTTACCTCGAACGCTCTAGTGTCGAATTAGTATTCCACTTTGTCTACATCACGTGACTGTTCATGCCGTACAAGTCTTGTTTGTCTATGTCGATCAAGTGCAACCGAGTTGAGTGAACAACTGTCGAATGCCAACTCGAATCTCAATCACTACATGCAACTGGAAACTGTATATCACGTTGTTTGTTTGTCACTTATGCTCGAGATTTCGTCTCTACTTTCTAGAACGTTCTACTCATGATTGATTATAACATTCACTAACTCTCGGACACTCGCACAGTCGTCTTCAGTCAGCACAGTCGTCTTCAGTCATCACAGTCTCTATCTCTCTCTCTCCTCTCCACTACTCTGTTCTTTCGTGCGCCTCTCTAAATCTGCATCACCGACGACAACGAACAGGTTTGTCCCATCTGCTCTTCACTCAATACAAATTTGTTTCGGTTCTCCGGCTACTCCTTTGAGTAAATCGTGTGTTGGGCCTTATCGAACAGTGCAGTGCCAGTGTCTGCCTTTTTGTTCCGTCCTCTCTCACTCTCGTTGACTCAAGTCCAGTTCTACATACGACGACGTTTCGACTTTGTACTTTCTCAGCAATCGAGTGTGTCTGGTGTTGCTAATTCGACACCGACGAATACGACACGAGCTTGCACATCTTCTCAGCTCTCCTCACTTACTCGTCATAGTGCTAACCGAGTTTCATCCAGTTCAGTTGGATCTGCAACTCTGAGCCACTCTCAAATTGTAGGTATTCGTTGATATCTATGTTTGTTTAATGACTGGTGCTGTGGCCTTCGTTTCTTCTTTTTTTATGTTTGTCTGTCTGTCTGTATGCCTGGTGAAGTCTCTCGACTCATTCACTCCTCTATTCCACCAGACATTTTCAACGGTCTCAGTAACCAGACACTGTAAGTGCACTCTGACACTCCTCCGTGTCACGGCACTTTGCTACTTGACCCTGTCACAGGTCTGTGTCACGGTACTCGGTGGCCCTACTTGAACATCTCTCTTTGTCATGTCACTCTGCCAGTTGTCTCTCTCTGCCACTGCCATCAGTGACTAGTCGCAGTCACTAAGACTCACGGATTGCTATGTCTGTCTATCTGTGGACGTAAGTGAGAGAGTGTTCTGTTCAGTATAGTCATGACCTTTGACCACAGCTGTGTCCGCGTGTCTATGTGCGTTTGTTTAGTTTAGTTTTTCTTCTTTATTTTTCTTATCTGTTTTTTATTATCTCCCATTAGAATAACTCAAATTCATTATGGAACTTAATCTACAACCATTTGGCCCGTCTG
Source organism: Rhizoglyphus robini (assembly GCA_023373905.1). Taxonomy (NCBI): domain Eukaryota; kingdom Metazoa; phylum Arthropoda; class Arachnida; order Sarcoptiformes; family Acaridae; genus Rhizoglyphus; species Rhizoglyphus robini. Next base: position 119,759 of record JAKIJQ010000317.1, on the reverse strand, counting down.
TGTAAGTAGCGACTGTTTTGTCTCACAGAACAATAAAATTCTTTTGCTTTTTTACAGATGTTTGTGTCATGAAGTACTTCAAAAATGACGCACCATGCAGGCTTGGGTATAGCACCTTGGTCTGAAAACACTTCTTGCAACACAAGAAAAAGGTGCACAAGCTTGACTGCTTCCGCGATCCGTCAAAGAACCGCTTCAGACGAACCAACGGTCTTTTGGTTCAGGTTCGCGTTGGTGGGCTTGCCAACTGATGATGATCAGCTTGAACAAGACAAGACTTGTAAATATGAAGTTGAATCGGGCGGTGGCGGAGAAGAATGCAACCCAATTGAAGTTGCACGAGCAGAAATGAACACTGCTCCAGAAATGTCACCTATTGTGCCTGATGGCCAAGTGAGTGTTTGGGTTCTCAATTTGAAATTGTTTTTAAATTTTGTTTGTTTTAGGTCTTCCCTGCTGCAGGCGGAAAGAACTTGGGGGACGCAGCTCGACAGTTGGGCCAGTTCGTTCATGAACAACTTTTGGAAGGCCATGCTCGAGTTGAGGCTACCCAAGCTGAGGTTGCTGCTTCAGAACTGGCGTTAGCGGAAACTGAGTTGGCAGTCAAACGAGCGAAAGCGGACGATGAGCAGAAGAAAGTGGAGGTACTGTTGAATATTAGGCCATTGGTGGAAAATGTTCAGCAGTTCCGACATTCTACTCTTGTTAACTTGGATCAGACAACTATACGAGTTGAGCAAATCGAGCAACCGGCGGGCCACGACAACTCCCTCGACTTTTCTTTTCGTGGGAATTCGCCACGATGGTGACAACATATATTCAACCGTGAACATGCAAACTTAACTAAAGTGAATGCAACCATTTTACTCAGTGAATTGAATATATTGGATGTGATTTCAACTTTGCCAAGCAATGTCATCGTGTATCTGTGGGCAGTCGAATTTTATTGAACATCAGTACATTGTATGCAGCAATTGGCAGAGATGTATTCATCTCGAGTGTGCTAATCTTTTATGGTATCAGGCCAAAGAGATTTATACGTTTTATTGTCAATTCTGTAGGCCATACACCGGGCCATCAGTACAGAAAACTATAACGAACAGTCATAGACATGACCGAAACGAAGAAAATTCTGAAATGCAACAATTCATCAAGTTACGCCACCGGCGGACCAAGACAACTCCCTAGACTTTTCGTTCCATGGGAATACGCCCCGCCGGGAAAGACGCTATGCTCAACTTTTTTAAAAGCGCAAATTTTAAATTAATATAACTTCATTTTTTATCAACGAAACAACTTCTTCATCATCATCATCGCCTTTATTTATCGACTCATAATTTTCTTAATTTATTTTCTTAATTTAATTATTGTTTTTATATGGTATGTTTGACAGAACCCTCTTGATCCTAATTGAGCTTTTACATTTACAGATCAAGACAGCAATCAGACGGACAACTCACCTTCAAACGCGGTGCTCGTCTTTATTGATGACGCAAACGTCTGGGCTAATGATTATTTGGTCACTTGGATCAAAGAAGCTGCGTTATAAAGCGCCCGGTATTGAAACAGCTTTAAACTCTGAAACACTACATACAGAATCGTATCATCGCCTTTCGTTTATTCGACTCGACATTTGCCGTAAGCCAAATTCAAGAGAAACAACTTGTTTTTGTCGGAAGAGATCACTCGAAATGAGTGCTACCAGGCTGACAAATTGCTTTGAAATTATCAATTATATTACAATTGTATTGCATTGATTTTATAATTTATTTTGTCAATAAATATGTAACTTACATTGCACTTTTTTGTTTTTAAATTAAATATCCGAGTCAGAATTAATAGGAATGAATTGCACGAGTCAAACCCCATTATGTCCGTACATACACGAATTTCTCGCAATTAGACTGGCAGCTTAAACATTTACGGTTTGCTGATTTGTTTTTTTTTTTCAACGGCCAGAAAGTTATGAATAATGTTGATGCTACTATGCAAAGATGAATGCAATTACTGAATCATGTCTGTCAGTTGCGTGTATGTACAGTTTTACAAGTTTGATTCAAATTCGGATTAAGACTTTTGTGCGCCATTGCGCGTTTATTTCACTGTTGTGTGAGAAAAAAACAAATACTGAATAAATGAGATTTGCAATAATGGTAAAGGTGAAAAGAGGACAAAGATTAATGTGGGTTTTGTGATTGGTTACATTGGAACAGATATTGGGACACTTTGAACATTTAGATCGTTAGAGGAGGGAAATGGAACAAATAATTCGGATATTGGTTTATTCAGTGAACAATGTTCTGGCCTTCTGAGGAACGTTTCAGAAACATGTGTTTCTTATTGGCACAAGAGAAAACTGATCTGAATAGGGCTCGAAGAGTTCCTAAAAGCCCTCTTCGACCAGAACAAACAATCTTGAGTTTCGGGTATAAAGGTGGAGGTATTGGCATAAAGGGTGCTGGCATTGGTTGTCGAACGAGTTCCTGTGGTGTGTTTCGTAGGTTCCATTCATTTGACTTGTCCAACATTGGCCGTCGGTTTTGAAGGATTGGAATAACGTGGGATGCAAAGTTATGGTTTCTATGGATGTAATCCAGAGTTTCCAGTTCAGAAGTTAGATGTCCCTTTGATTGGTAGTGAGCATGCTTGTATCCAGGAAGCCAATAATTAAATTTTTGATGTTGGCCATCTGGTCTTAGTGGTCGTTGAGGCTTTACTTGGACAAATTCAGGAACTAGAAAATAGATTTGGGTTAATGAATCGAGTTGAATAACTTTGGGATCACATACTTTGTTGCTGTTGTTGATTGTTCTGAATTTGTCTTAGATGGACATGGCCTACAGTGGACGGTTCAGTGGAAACGGCTTCTTCGAAATAAGGCAACGACTTAGTTGATTGATGAACCAAAGGCAAACTTGCTGGAGCACTCTCAATGTTTGATTCCATGTTCGTGTTGTGCAAAACTGAAGCATTGCTGGGCTGTGGAATCGCATCCTCAATTGGGCCATTGTTCACAATGATGAACTGATTTTTGATGACAACGGACACTTGCGGCGCGGGCTTAGTTTTATTCAATGGTTCGATTCGAGACAGTTCCATGTGGGGAATTGGATTCAAGTCGGCCTCATCATGGAAGGGCTGTTCTGTTGGTGAAGGAGTTGGGGGAAGTCGTAGACCGTACGGGTGTAGATTGGCGATTCGAGTCAGAGAGAACTCTTGCTGTTGATCGTTGTCGTACGACTGTCGTGACTTCAACTTGCTGTTCGTTAAAGTTGTCGAATCAGGTGTCGAATGTTCAAATGGAATGTTGGATTGTTCGGGGACTTGTACGTTCTCATATTCAACATGAACTGTTTCATTATTGGACCATGATTCTTCAGTACTCAAGTTTGAGTCACCGATTGAGTTGTCGTGTGCTAATGGTGTTGGGCTTGGAAACAATGCTTCTCTGTATGGACTCAATTGGCTTACACCAGATTGTTTGAATATTTCTTTTTTGATTCTGCTGTTTTTGTTGCCGTCATTAATCAGTTCTTTCATTTCGCTGTGTTCCGTGTCGTAATTTGGATGCGGAGTTGTAGTGGTCGGTGTGATGGTTGTGTACTCTCCTACTGAATCTTTCTCTGCATTTGTGGGTGTGCTTGTATTTTGAACCTTGAACAAAGCAAATGTTAGTTCTTACGAAACAAATTAACAAATTGGCCTAATCTCACCTCATCTTCATCACTGGTCATTTCGTTAGTGTCAACTGAACTTGTGTAATCATATTCATAATCTTTTACAAAATCAGCATCGTCGTAGCTTATCTCCTGATCCTTTTCAACCGTTTTGGCTTCTCCTTCCTCACTGGTTGACTTGGTTTCGATGACTTTGGTGATCTTCGAAGTCAAATGCTCCAAGGCTGTAAACACTGTTGGAGCTGGGTTCCCACTTTTGACTCGATTGACCACGGTGATTTCACCATTTGGTGATGTTTTTGCTGTGAACATATAAGTTAAATTCGTTAAGTGTGCAAATATGAGTTGCTGCAGTTCTAAAAGCAAATTTAGTTTGTTCCATTGTAACACATAACCATTGTAATGTAATGACTTACGTGTTTTTTTGTTTAATTGTCTACTGACCAACTTGATCATAGTCGCATTACACAAACAAACATTAAGCCACAAATAACCAAGTTAGTAAGCTAAGTAGCTAAGCTATAATTTGTATGCGTTCGTTGTTGCAGTGCTGACAATAGGTGACTAGCAATTATACAATCAATTACGCTGGGGTGCTCAACATATTTGTGAACAGAGTGGTTGTGTCCGTTCAACTGTGAATTATCCGCTTTGTTTTTATTCCCTATTCGATTAGTTTGTACACTTAGTGTCTATTTCTGTTGGTCAATCAGGCATGCCGATAAGCTTTCCATCCGAGTGCGTCTGTGTCCAACACCAATTAGTGGCTAATTAGTAATCGCCACTGACCAATTGTATTATCCATTGTTCTCTTTTGCTCAACTCGAATTGTGAATTATATGTACTTTTATTCCATATCTGATTAGTTGGTACACTTTGTGTCTATTTCTGTCGGTCAATCAGACACGTCTGATTAGTTATGCATACGGGCGCGTCTGTGTCCAACTCTAATTAGTGTCTAATTAGCAATCGCCACTGTCTAGTGATATTACATTGCTATTTTGTACTAAAATAGAATTGATCTGAACTAATTAAAAATACAAAATTGAGTTTTCGTTTAGATAGAAAGTTGAAGAAGAACAAGGAAACAAATATAAATCGGTCAAACTCATATGATTAGGCCAACTAATAATTCAATTTTATACTCAACAACAAAAAGTAATTCTACTTACTTTGGATCGTGGGTGGTGAGAAGAAATTGTTGCTGTAATTGGACATTTGGAACGCAAACATTTCCTGTAAAACAGATTGTCTATGACTAGCAATAAGTTGACAATCCGATGAAGTAAGTGGCTTCTGAGCATTTTCGGAAACGTTCGCTTTAGATGTATGCAACGGATTGTTGGACATTTCTGTGTGAGTTGAGGTAAAGTTGACATACACATGCTGAGGCCAGCTGTTTTCGTTGCTGTTTTTCGTAGTGACGGTTTGGTTGACGGGGAACGAAGAGACCAGACCTAGCATCGCTAAGGCCAACAGGCCCAATGATAGCTGTGTTTTGAGAATCATTTTGACAAGGATTTCACAATAAAGTTAATAATTCAATCACTCAGTTAGTGAAAAGTTTAAACGAGAACCAAAAATATAAATGATGAATTCGCAATTTAAAAATTTTAACACAAAAAATAAAAGGTTTCAAATCGGACTTGATGATTAGCCAAGTTGAATAAAAGAAAAAAAATTCAATAAGACAAAGACGAGAAGGGGAAGAGGAGATCCAATCTCGAAAAAATTAGGAAGACGAATGAGAGGGCTCACGCAAAAAGGAAGAAGATCGATGACTGGGAGAGGAAAAAGAAGAAGACAAGAAGGAGAAGAAGAGCTCTAACCGCGAACAGATCATGACTTAAAATGAGAGAGCTCACACAAAATCGAAGACGATCGAAGAGAAGGAGAAGAAAGAGACCAATAAATCAATAAAGTAGGCAGGGAAAACGAAAAGAGATGAGATGGAAGAGAGATAAGAAACACAAGTGAAAGTAGTAAAGTGGGTTTAGTCAATCGACAGGAGAGACTTGGCTGTAAGGACGGACAAACAAATCAGAGAGAGAGAGAGAGAGAGAGAGAGAGAGAGAGAGAGAGAGAGAGAGAGAGAGAGAGAGAGAGAGAGAGAGAGAGAGAGAGAGAGAAAGAGAGAATACTAGTTTCACTAAAACCGCCTACTAGTCTTACTAATCTATTTATGTTTGCTCCCTTATATTAGACAATCTTCGGACCGCACAACTGACCAGTGAGGCATACAGATCGATGACTTGTGCGGCTATTTAAATCTGTGATTAGTTGGTTGCATTTTCTCACTGACCAAACTGAACATAGTCTCATTACACAAACAAACATTAAGCCACAAATAACCAAGTATGTATAATTGTTGTCTGCGAGTCGGTGTTGCACTGCTGGCTTGAGGTGCAGCAATTATACAATCAATTACGATCGTGTGTTTAAACCAATGGTTGACCAATTCCGCATAGTGGATAATGACCACTACTTAGTGATCGTCTACCCATACGGTTCAATGCACAATAATTGATTGGAGGGGGAATCTAATTGGCTTGTGTAGTGCAAGTCTAGGTACAGGCACTGGCAAGACTGATTCAACTTTTCAGTTGCTGTTGGTGGTGGCGATCGTTAAGTCTTTAAATACCCGACATGAGTTACACCGAAGTGATTTTCCACTCCATGTGTCACTGTTTCAAATGAACCGACGGCAATATATAAATATCACAAATAAACCACATTTAATTTAACTTCACATAATTAGTTCGGCAAAACATGGCAAATAGAACCAATCTCAGACTGGAATGATTGTCGTTGTATAATGATCATGTAGTTGTACCTCAGTGTTGGTCGACGTGTCGTCACATGCCTTTGGCAGTGCTCCTCTAATCCGAGGTTAGATGTATACTGTAGCACCGTGAAAACGTTTCAATTGGCATTTTGAACAGCTGTTTTGTTGGTTTGTGTCATCATAAAGCTCATTAAACTCGACAAAATGTGAACGACCATGCTGATGAACATAAAAAAAACACAGCACGGCAACTGATGAAAAAAAGCGAGAGTTGTTTTCTGTTATGACAGACATAGACCACAACAATTTGCTCGTTATCTATGAGCAATTGTACAAATAAAACAAATGCAATGTTATGGCTACGTTATGCATTTGTTGTACCTTTTTCAAGCATTCTCCGTTAAATTAGTAATATGCAATTTATTCCAAGTCGTACCAATGCGATGGTTTGTCATGTTAGACAGACTTAGCAAATATGACTCTATTATTGTTGTGAGATTACATTCAACTAGAGTCGTATGAGGAAGAGGTTAATATTAATTATGATTGAAATAACGAGGTTAGGGGAATGAGATTCGTTTACGAAAATGAACACAATGGACATTTCAGAGTGGAAACTGTGAGTTGAAAACGATCGCCAATAAGTGAGCTTAGCAAAAGCATATAATTGATTTCACAAAATTCATTTCCCGGTTCGAGATATATTGCGGATTGATTGAATTTACTTACCGAGAATGAGGATTTTGCAGTTCGTTTAGTTATTGACCATAAATCAATTTGTTAAATTAGAACACAAACTGATGTATATTTGTTTTATTTTTTCTTGGCTAACCTAAATATAGAACCCAGGAAATGAAAAGGATATACAAGTCATACAATCGATAAATACTAACGACACCTAAGGAAGTAAAGTGGCCATGTTGAGAGTGGTCACTGTAGAGAACAGTAGACACCAACTCAAGTTCTGTTCACTATGTGGTACGACAGTGGCTTTAGAATCTATAGAGAATCCACAGAACCAATAGTATAGCACCAAATCATAAGTACAGAGCAAATGGTTTAAGTTTGGTCGTTTTAAGAAGGTTCGATAAGATAGAGAGCGAATGGGTTAAGTTTGACTGTTTTAAGAAGGTTTAAGTAGATAGAGAACTAATGGGTTAAGTTTGGTTTTTTAAGAACAGTTGGACATTCTAAGTACTCTAGGTGAATTCTACACTCTCGAAAACATAAATTAAGCCTCACTTGTTTTTCCCAAAAAAATTGACCCGTTTTGGATCGATTTTGGAACAGTTAGACATTCAAAGTACCCTAGATGAATTCTACACCCTCGAAAACATAAATTAAGCCTCACTTGCATTTTCATAAAAAGTTGACCCGTTTTGGATCGATTTTGAAACAGTTGGGTATTCAAAGTACTCTAGGTGAATTCTACACCCTCGAAAACATAAATTAAGCCTCACTTGTATTTTCATAAAAAAGTTGACCCGTTTTGGATCGATTTTGGAACAGTTGGACATTCTAAGTACTCTATTTGAATTCTACACCCTCGAAAACATAAATTGAGCCTCACTTGTTTTTCCCGAAAAATTTGACCCATTTTGCATGATAGGGAGTGCAGGGGTTAAGGAAGAAGGTCTTCGCCAGATAGGGAGTGCTACGGGTTAACTAATATGGCCGCCACAGCAACCACACATACACAAAATAACTTAATTTCTGTCCGATAGATGTCGCCCCAATACAACAGTAATAGAAGACTTCTCTCGCCAACTCTCGTAGTACAACTCGGTGTGGTTTGCTGGCTCACTTTCAGCCTCGGTCTTCACGTTTCACGTGTTTACATTATTTGTTCTTGTTCTAATTCTGGAACCACGCCACCTATCGAACTGCCTCCACCGCAAATCTTCTTCCCTCAACTAGGACGTCATTTCCTGTGGGTTTCATCAAATTCGGTAAGTAGGAACATGTCTATCTCTCAACCATGTGCCATTTCTATTTAATTTTCAGGACCTTCAGCACCCGTTTTCGTGAATTTCTCTACTTTGCAACTTTGGATTTTCCTTCTCTTTGGGCATAAACTACTCCTCGACCTCTCAACTGTACGACCCTGTGCTCGACTTGGCCATCGGTAATCAATTACCGCATTCCCGGGTAAGTTTATTGTTGTGGGGGCTGTAGCGCCCAATCAGTTGGGGGCATTTAGGTAATTTTTAAACAGGCAATGTTAGTCATGTTTTATATGCTTGGGCGGTACCGCCCCCACCCTTTCTAAAATGCATTTTACTGACTGACCGACCGTCTAGGGGTAGTCTCGTTGTCACTACTCTTAACAGGGCTCTAGTGTTCTTATATTCTGGGGCTATACTTAGGGTTTAGTCAATTGTATAGGGGGACATAGCGGTAGCTCACAGTAACGCCAAATAGCAGAACTTGAGTTGGTGTTCTACTGTACTCTACAGTGATCACACTCAACAGTGACACCCTGTATCTGTGTTCTGGTGCTATACTTTGGGTTCAGTGGACTATCTAATGTACTGTATCTGTGTTACTATCTACTGTTCTCTTCAGTGATCACACTCAACAGTGACACCCTGTATCTGTGTTCTGGTGCTACACTTTGGGCTCAGTAGACTATCTAATGTACTGTATCTGTGTTACTATCTACTGTACTCTACAGTGATCACACTCTACAGTGACACCCTGTATCTGTGTTCTGGTGCTACACTTTGGGTTCAGTGGACTATCTAATGTACTGTATCTGTGTTTGTATCTACTGTACTCTACAGTGATCACACTCTACAGTGACATCCTGTATCTGTGTTCTGGTGCTACACTTTGGGTTCAGTGGACTATCTAATGTACTGTATCTGTGTTTGTATCTACTGTTCTCTACAGTGATCACACTCAACAGTGACACCCTGTATCTGTGTTCTGGTGCTATACTTTGGGTTCAGTGGACTATCTAATGTACTGCATCTGTGTTACTATCTACTGTTCTCTACAGTGATCACACTCAACAGTGACACCCTGTATCTGTGTTCTGGTGCTACACTTTGGGTTCAGTGGACTATCTAATGTACTGTATCTGTGTTTGTATCTACTGTTCTCTACAGTGATCACACTCAACAGTGACACCCTGTATCTGTGTTCTGGTGCTATACTTTGGGTTCAGTGGACTATCTAATGTACTGCATCTGTGTTACTATCTACTGTACTCTACAGTGATCACACTCAACAGTGTCACCCTGTATTTGTGTTCTGTTGTTATACTTTGTTTAAGGTTTAGTGGACTATCTAATGTACTGTATCTGTGTTTGTATGTAGTGTTCTCTACAGTGATCACACTCAACAGTGTCACCCTGTATCTGTGTTCTGTTGTTATACTTTTGGTTCAGTGGACTGTCAAGAAGGATCCATACGAAACCGTAAGGCTACTTAATGGGCAGTATCTGTGATACTATCTACTGTTCTCTACAGTGACCACTCTCAGCAAGGCCACCCTGTACTTATGTTCTGGTGTTATAGTACGGATTTTGTGGACTCTAAATGCTAATTTAGATAGATGGATTCTTATTAGATTGTAGTACTATCTAGTTAGTGTTTCCTATTTAATACCTATCTAATACAGTTACTTCTCAATATACAGACCCACACTGTATCTCTGCTCTAGTGGAAAACTTTTGATTTTATAGAATGTTTAGATGGATTCTTATCAGACGTTAGCGATGTAGTGAATAGAATTTGTGTTAGTGTTTACTATTTATTACTGTGGCTACTCTCAACCGGGACAAACAGTACCTCTATTGTTCTCTTGCTCGAGTGATACACTCCTTCTATTTTCTCTTTGTAGCTTTAGTAACGGTGACTATACTGCAGTTATTGAGTGACCAAGTCTATATAGCTGTTAGGTTTTAATATTATAATGCTCGTAGTAACCCGTAGTATAACCGCATTTTCTCTGTTTCTTGTTGATAGATTACGCTTTCGATTAGTCCTCTTATTTCATCTGCATTTTAAGAATGTCTGCTATCGCCGGCCTCGCTTCGGGTTCTACTTCAGCTGAAGTGCTGAACCTGAAGACCTATTTCCAAACTCATCCTCGCCTCTTCGCCACCAACGGCAAGATTGAACTCCGCCTTCTTGAGGAGCAGATGGCTCACAATCAACATGTGTTGTCCATCATGCCTATTAACTTCCGATGCTACATACAAAATGCCGTGAAACTGTTCGGCCGAATGGACATTTCGATCACTTATCAGGCAGTGTGTGCCATTGAAGACAAATCCGTCTTCTTCACTCAATCTCAGCTCGATGAAGCCGTCTTCAGTCAGTCCCGCCAATTTCTGGACAGCTTTACCTTCTTTATGCCAATTATGCATCTCTGGCCTTTGAACAACGAGAACGAACGATTTGTGGATCGTCAGTATACTGCCCACCTTAACCAGGTAATGAAGCGTTTTTGGGGTTTTCTTATTCTAATCTGTTCTTTTATAGGACGGCATCTATTGTATCACGTTGACTTCGCTTTTGGCCGCACTCAACGATGAGTCGCTTGCTGTGTTTGGTGTGGTGCCTTCTGGCACTGCCACTGTTGAACTGCCTGTTGGTGCCAGTACCGATGCGAACATTGATGTCAACGTGTTTACTCAGTCTGGCGAAGTTTCGGAACAAGGCGTTCTTTCTGCGGTTGCTGGCTCCTATGATGCTCTATCTGGTCCCACTGCTGGTACCACTACTTCGCCACCTGTGGGCACTTCAACTGCTGCTTCTGGTGGTCCATCACCGCGTTCATCGTCATCCATTATGTCGTGTAGTCCGTTCTCTATCAAGTCGAAGGCAAGTGTTGTCTCTGCTGAATCACTTGTCGAACTGCCAATCACCGAACAGGAAGAAAAGCGATCGGTGAGTTCTCTCCGTTCGTTTCACTCTCAGTCGAGCAATGCTAGCATTGGCCGATTTGGCAATGTGGTGTCGCATTGCGACCATGTTGCTTGTGGTCACGGCACTGGATTGATGGCAACTTCGCATGCTGTGGCCGTTGGAGGACTTGAAGAAGATGAGCTGGTGGTTGAATTGAGTTCCGTTGATGGTGGTGGCTCTTCATCCTCGTGTTCCGGCTACACTACTGCCCGTGGTGGTTCATCTGCTTCATCAGGTTCTAGTTACCTGAGTGCGCTTGGTTCGCCAATATCGTCTTTTCCACTGGAGCCGGCTTCTTCTGGTGGCGCACAACTGTCTGGTGGCTCATCCTCCGGCCTTAGCAATCCATCGTTCAACTTGGCTGGTTCTGTTGGCGCATACGTTACTGCATCGGAAGCGGCTTCGATTGAGTTTGCCTTTGGCTCAGTCTCGGCCACTCAGCCCCCGTCTAACAAGCGTCCACTGGAGCTGTCGGACGATTCCGGACAAGAGTGAAGATCAACAATACTTCAAGGTTTAGGCTCATTACCATTTCTTTCTATTTGATCCTAAACTACAACACTATCATCTATTTCTTATATCTTCACATTCTTCCTATCACAATTTACATGTTCTTATGATGGCATTTTTCGAACATAAATCCACTGTTATTACACTCTTTCTGAACAACGTATACAACAACACAACACATCCATTAATAGTGCGCATATTTTGTCAAACACTGTGTTCACACTGAACTTTATCAAACACACGATCCCTTTTGTACTTTTTTCTGTCGTCAATAAATCTCATTAGCTATTCCATTTGTGTTTGTTATTTAGTTGAAGAATACGCAAGAGCTGACGAGTTGGCGTTCGTTCATTGGTAAGTTATATTTTGCGGTTTTAAGTGCACAGGTAAAATGTTGAAAGTGTCCGTTGCGATGCAGCAGTTGAGTTGTTGATTCGTTCTAGTTCGATAGTGTTGGCCCTGATTCGATAGCTGTGGAACTAGACTTGGACGAGTGTCGGTCGATGAGTTGTAGACCAATTCTTCCCTACACTCAGAGGTGTTTACCGATATGGACGACGAATCGTCTGATGATTTTCACTACTCATTTTGATTCTCGTCAGTTTGAATCAAGTTGTTTCCAGTCCTGGACTTGTGGTTCATGTTTGAATGAGGGTCGAATTCTCACTCTAAGTTCTCTTTATCTTCATGGTTTTTGTGGTTGCCATGATCCGTAGCATTGTTTTCTTATGTACGCCCTCTTCAATTCTATCATCTTCCTTTTGTCCTCCTTGTACACACGAACAAGTGATCTACTTCAGTTGATTTGTTTTATGAACAAAAAAGTTGAAGCGATACCACAGGAAGGACATGTTAGAATCAGGGCATTTCTCATCCAAAATCTGTCCCAATTGTCAATGCTTTGATGTATTGTATTTGTTGGACTTGTGAATGAAGTGCATTTTGCACCGAAATTCAATTTATTACTATGAACTATTTTGTAATCAACATGAACTAGCGTTATTAATGAGTTTATTATGGCTTTCAGAAGAGACACATACAATCACAATCAATTGGGCATGACATAATAAACACTTTTAGATTGAAATTGAATTTGATAGAGCAACATTTGCCCTAAAGAACCATAGGTTTCACATAAATCCGTCCAGACACAAGCACTGAACTGCACAACGCATAAGTTTCATTTAGCCTGTTGCCTTCTTTTTCAGAGGCACTGTCCAATTGCTCATTACTTAGCTCATCATATGAAACCGGTTGTTTGTTCTACTTTGACAGAACAGTGTTTCACAATCAAATAGCTTTGATTGGCATTTGGTGCTTTTGGTTATGCTTTCTCTACGATGTGTCTGGTTGAGAGAATAGTATCTACAGGCGAATACATGCACATACACACATGCATAACTATTAATTATAAAATTATAATTATGCTACAATTAGGCTAACTGCGATGTGTGTGTGTGTGTGTGTGTGTGTGTGTGTGTGTGTGTGTGTGTGCTCGGTTTGTGTATGATATGTTGGGAGAAGACGACTCTAAGTCAAATTGCTAGAGTGTGTGAGTGTGTGGCGATATGAGAAAGAATGTGTCAGTGCAAGCATTAGTGAGATGTGATCGACACAAGCAGTAGAGTAGACTATGATAAGTCACAACTGTAAGTCACTTTGCTATACGATTACTTTGTCTCTCTCACTCACATTTGAATATTGTGTTAGTGTGTTAACAATAATTGATTGAGTGTGGGCTGTTATACGCAAACATAAGTCAATTAAATGTGTACCTGTGCCCCGTTGGCCTTTTGATTCGTGAGTCTATCACAGGATGATGTTTGAATGTGTGTCTCAGTTGTTCCTCACTAACCTTGATCTTTCTTTGGTGCTTCGATTATCCAGAGAACGATGTGTGCTAAATGCTTTTTGCTCGCCTTGTCCAAATTGGATTCGAAAGGTAGACAACCTGACTAATTCAAACCTTACAGACATAAGACGCACAGGCAAAAGTGAATTGGTGGATTATTAGTGAAGAGTAAATGTGTTGGATTGTCAGGCACCACTGGTCGACATTTCTACTGTGGTGTCAAATTGGTCTTGTTTTCCTGTTCGCATCAATTGGATTAATTGTAGCACATTAACTACATTGGTCTGTCTGTCAGTTATCGCCGTTGGTTGTAGCAATAAAGCAATTAACTTGTTAAGTGTTTGTTCACTGGTACCAACAACAGTTTCAATTGGTGTGAGCAAAAGGCGACTAGCACACTTGACCAATGCTATATCACCTGCAAAATGTCAAATTCTCAACACACACAGCATTTGAGTATGTCATCACGTTCTCGTACAAACTGTTAGTGTCGCACATAAAGCGCACATAAAGATAAATAGAGTCAGCACATTGTTTTCTTTTAGTTGGAGGAGCGAACTCACTTACTCACACCCGAACGAGAGAAGCGAGTTCGGGTGTGAGTTAGTGAGTCGAGACTCCTTTGGTGCCACTTGATGGTAAACGCTTGTAAGCAGCCTAGCGTCTATATGGTTCAATGGATCGCCCTGGAAATTTTACCAAAAATTCTGGTGTGGGCGTAGACGAACTGATTAGATTTTAGGCACATAAGGTCAAAGGTCACCGGAGATAAAAAATAATTAGTGATATTGTACATATATCTGTATTGAGAAATGCGTCAACTTGCACGTCGTCTACACTGTACAGGGTTCCCTTAATAAATTATGTTTAAGGTCTCATAAAGTTTTTCGTATTTATTTTTTATCGTAGAATCTGAATCTAGGGTAGACTTAGTGCTTTGAAATTGCGGGTTTAATTGAAGAATTTATATAGATTAGATTTGATCCTAAAATCTTCTTCTAAAGTCTTCCCTGTACAACTTGATAATAATGTTTATGACTTTTTTGCTCTTATCTTTATTTTTTCAAATTCTTTAATTCTTTAATTGTTTTTTATTATTGATATTATATGATATGAAAAAATAGAAACGAAAAAACTTTATGATAACTTACACATATTCATTTGAGGATATCTGTACACGACGTATTGTGAGTCTGTCGCACTGTGGTGACTTATCGATGACTGAACTGGTACTCCCGCTCCGACTTCACGCCAATGGCGTCACTTAAGACTAGTTAACGACAATGCTAATTTATTACACTGCATTGCAGTAGAGATGCAATCATCAGACAAAATTTCTTTTTTACCTTGCACCAAATGAAGCACTCTCATAAGAGCAAAACATAGCGCAAACATATTCGAACCAACCAATTAATGGTGACAGCTCTTTTGTGACAGCTTAAGCATGTCTAGTCTGAACACTCGAGTGCTAATGGAACACTAATTGACACTTGACAACTAGCTGTACTATATTTGTTTATGAGGGTTGAGGGAAATGTTCAGATGACAACTTAAAGTTTGTGACATACTTCCTTTACGTGCTAATTTAGTTTACTTACTGTGTGTTTGAAACCAATCGAAATTAATTCTGAATATTGAAAATAAACGAATTTGACAATTTAAATTTAATTACAATTTCTGGTGTACACTTTTTCTTGAGTGCTTAGTTTACTTTTCAATAGAGTTGTCCCTTCCTAATGAAAACAACATTATTTTCTTTCCTATTCTGTAGTGTTCACTCAAATAGTGTGTAAAAAACAAAAACAAAACGTAATTGGTTGTTAATTAGACATGCTAGTATTCACGAAAATGAACAAACCTTTTTCTTTTGCGCGCTCTCTCTCTCTCTCTCTCTCTCTCTCTCTCTCTCTCTCTCTCTCTCTCTCTCTCTCTCTCTCTCTCTCTCTCTCTCTCTCTCTCTCTCTCTCTCTCTCTCTCTCTCTCTCTCTCTCTCTCTCTCTCTCTCTCTCTCTCTCTCTCTCTCTCTCTCTCTCTCATCAAA
Source organism: Rhizoglyphus robini (assembly GCA_023373905.1). NCBI lineage: Eukaryota > Metazoa > Arthropoda > Arachnida > Sarcoptiformes > Acaridae > Rhizoglyphus > Rhizoglyphus robini. The sequence goes on along the minus strand of JAKIJQ010000317.1, from coordinate 103,977 downwards.
CATCAAACTCAAGTGGCATTAATGCACACACATTAACGATCAGCTCAAAAAATATGAACCCTTTTTGTGCTAATGCAACCAAATGACTCGCAGTCCAGCACAGAGTTGGTTGACACTTGAAACCACTCGAAACATAATCCCCCATTTATTAGGTATGAATATTCACATTAATTTTTTAATAATTTAGAATTAATAAATACTGATTTTTTAAATGAACGCTTACGAGTAAATTATGCATGCATTTCAAAATCATTATTAATTTTTGAAAGAGAATTAAAGGACAAAATAATTCAAGAAACTGGATTTTTTAAAAGTTTTATTATTATTATTTTGGATGAAATCTACAAAACAGACTAGTGTGAAATGATCTGGACAAAACACAGTGACATTTATTGAACAAATATTACAGATAAAGTGTGAGATTATGTTTGATTGAATAATATCGAAGCTAAACTAAAACAATAGTGAAACTAATGATGCTTGGATGAGGATAGACGAATTATCGGTCGATTAAGCAACTTGAGAGTTCAAAGCGGGTCCAGGCCAAGGATGAATTCTGCGACGACAGAAGATGAAGTGATGAAGTCAACGAAACGGTGCAAAAGAATGACAAAAGACAAACATAAAAACTGACTTAGATGTAGTGACTTGGGCTTACATGAGATAACATTAAAATGATTACACTGGTTAGGGATACATCCACTACGATCAACGACTGATAACGCCTAAGATTAATAAGAAATTGACTAGAAACAAAGGTAGTTAGTGTGTAAAGAGCGCGAACATGAAGCGATTCTATGTTTGAATATGTATTCGTGTGTGATATTGTGCTTGCTTCTGTGAATATGGTTATTCTACGACAATGCACAAGATGGTAAAGAGACAAAGAGCATGGAGGACAGACTGACTTGTGAGTTACATTTTGACTTATTGTTATGATGAATCAATTAACATGCTCTTATTAGATAAACATTGTCACATCGAAATGGTGTCAACTGTGCAATACGACTGTTTGATTTAATCAATCTACTGGGTTGCTATGTGATTGACTGAGAGTTGTTTGCATTGTGATCTAGTTTACATAATGCGAGATGGGTATGACCACAATTGATCATACGGTGGCATGACTGGCTCCGGGCTGACTTTAACAAAGTAGTCGATGGCGCGGGTTAAGCTGATTTTTTCGTAATCAAACTTTGCTGAAGTCATTCGAATGAGCAACTTCTTCAAATTAGGATCACTGATCTCTAGCTCATCAACCCGACTGGAAATATCCGACTCATAGTTCTTGTTGACATCGGAAAGAAGAGGCTTGTCCACAAACTTTCCGTTGGCATCGTATTCGCCGACATGAGTGATCATTCGTGTAAAGAGGAAGGACTCCTGTATGAATGCATTCTGTTCCATGAGAATGTGTGAACACTTTTTGGCATGAAATCGTTTGATTTCACACTTTTCTTTTGAGGGATCGAAACACACGGAATGGGCTTCGGCAGCTTCATATTCTGCTTTTGTCAACAAACGTGCATTGTCAAAGTTGAATAACTTCATCTTTGGGATGCCTTGCCAATCTAAATCCGAGACGCCAATGTTGTCCCATTTGAGATCATTGTGCACAATGAAATATCCTTGGTGCAGGTGCTTCAGGGCATCGCCAATTTGGGAAAAGACCGCTTTAGTGAGCACACCGTTCAAGACTGTCATGTTCTTTTGTTCAACATAATTCAACAGTGTGCAATCTAGATGTTCAAACACAATGCCACTCATGAGAAGGTGACTGCTGGGGTCATTAAAGTAAATACTTTTCTCAACAAAGTATTGCTTCGTTTGAGTTTTCCAATAAAGCTGAAACGAACCAAAAAACTTAATAATGTGCTCTGTCCCAGTGTCGAGTTCCTTTTCCAAACAACACAACTCATCTAGGTACTTTTGGTCACGTTTATTGTTTTCTTTATCAAGGGTCCACATTGTGCCGTATGGAAACACCTTGACCACCACAGTTCGTGGAAATTCTTGTTTATACTTGTTGAGCGTTGAGCATTGCTCAAGCATGGCCCAAGATGGAACAACATTGTACAAAGTACCAAAGTGTCCACTTGCAAGTTCGCGCACATTTCGACATTCGAGTTTGTCTTTCAAATATGTCACACAGTGTTCCTGTTGCACCAGTTGAGGAATGACTTCACTCTTTTTAAAGAGACCTTCGATTAACGTAGACATTGTGATAGTAACTCAAAAAGAGGCTGAACAGATGCCAAAAATTTTTGCTATAGAATTGCTCAATAGGCGAGACTAGTAAAATTTGACTATAACAGTGTTTAGTTTGCGTTATTGATGCACGCACAACGTGGGTATGACGAATGAGAGCAAATTTGGTTCGAAGCACACACAGTGAGATGAGCAAAAATGTCACAAGAGAAAGAGAAGAGTAACCATGAAGCCGTGGAGGATATGACACCGTGATGGTGGTTGAGAATGCTGAATGTTCATTACTAGACCAGCGATGATGTCTGATGATGAGATGGTTAAGAGAGAGAGAGAGAGAGAGAGAGAGAGAGAGAGAGAGAGAGAGAGAGAGAGAGAGAAAAAAGTTCAAACGAAAAGCAAGCGCAAAGCCAAACTGGTTTGTTAGTCGAATAAACAATACACAATTGAGTACAACAAAGTTGACAGAAGTTGCGTGATCAGAAGTGATTGTTCACTGACGGATGCAAAGCGATACAAACACAACACACAACACAAAGACAATACAAACGAGCTCCGATTGTATGGCGAGCATCGAGAAGAATGGCATCTCTCTATTCAGTCCAACACCTACTCACAGCGTGCATAGTCATACAGGCTATTGTCGCACAATTCCAGTTACTAGTGACACACACACACGTCTAGTTCAATTCTCTTCTATTCATCGATTACAGGTTGACATAAAATAACAGAGCATTAAACACTCAGAGACAAACTAATTTGTATATAGCATCTCCCTGTACACAATTCTGCTGATGCAGGCAAACGCTAGCTGAGTGTAGAGTACATGTACATTACATGTATTGCCAGCAGTGGCTCGTTGGTGGTTGGTTGGCTGTGACATTTAAAAATTTATAACATAAAAAATGGAACGATTACGTTTTGATTTACTATTATTGCGTCACGTATATGTTGGTTGAAATTGAGAACAATGGGTTTAGGCAATGGATTCGCTATATTAACTCGTACGTCAATCGAGTCATTTGATGCTATCCTAATTGCATCATAAATATTCACAGTAGAAAACTGATTTTTTACACTATTTTATGCAGTCAAATATGTTGAATCATTACTTATGCATTGGTGTTATCTTTACCGGCACGACTGAATTTAAAAATCGCTGATTCAACAATTCAAACGAACATTGCGAGTTGCACACACACGAGGTGGTAAGACGAACGAGAGTGCTTGGTTCGAAGCATACACGGTGAGATCAGCCTAAAGGTTCAAAGATGTAGAAAAAAGGAACAATTTAGGAAGCTGGAAAGGTTTTGACAGGATTTGATGATAGAGAATGATGGCGATGCTTATGAACAGAACAGTGATGATATAGTTGAGGGCGAGTGGTGCTCAGAAATAAATGAAGTTCATAGTTCAACTTCAAATGAATAGCGAGCGGACAACAAGACTAGACTGTTTGCTGAAAGAACAAAGCACAATTGAGGACAACAATGTTGACAGAAGTGGCGAAATGAGAGAGCGAGAAGTGATAGTTAACTGACAACGGATGCAACCCGATCCAAACACAAGACTGACACACAGCCAAAACGGAAGGGTTCCCACTGCACGAAGAAGAACACGGAGAATGGCGTCTCTTCTGTTCGATCCGACACACATTCACAAAGTCTGTTTAGTCACACAAGTTACAGTCGCAGACTTGCTAGTGGCACACAGACCTAGTTCCACTCTCTTTTGTCTCTTCTAGTCAGTGATTTCAGCGGGACACACACAAAAACAAAGCACTCTCATGTAGATCCACTTTCAAGCAGACAAGCACACCAAATTGTATATAGCATCATCCCTGTGCACAATTATGTTGTGGCAGGCCAGAGTTGTGCGAATGTAGTTTGTACATGTACACTGCTTGAGAGGGTTTAGAGCAGCCAGTGATGCAGAGAAATAGAAATAAAAGTAAAGTTCAAATGCTACGCCGACTGGTCTTGTCTGTTGGTCGAGGTACGAGGTCAATGTCAATGGCTGTTGGTCGGATGGGCAATATGCAATTCAGCACTACGAAGTAGATAGAAGTGCAATGCCGAGAGAGAGAGAGAGAGAGAGAGAGAGAGAGAGAGAGAGAGAGAGAGAGAGAGAGAGAGAGAGAGAGAGAGAGAGAGAGAGAGAGAGTGAGAGAGAGAGGATGTGCTCGCAGAGAGCGGGTGCAAAGTGATTCCAAAACGCACACACAACGAAAACGAAAGGCTCCAACTGAATATTGCTTGCCTGCTCGATCCAACAAGCACACGCAGTCTGTACACTCTGCTCATTGACACAGGCAACAGTCGCACATTCTCCGATGGCTAGTGGCACACAGGTCTAGTTCCGTTCTCGTCTGTCTCTACTAGTTATTGATATTACAAGGTGACAAATATAAATCACTACACTTTCAATCAGATAAACCCACCAAATTGCATATAGCATCTCCTTGTACTTAATTCTGGTGAAGAAGTTGTGCGAGTGTACATGTACCATCAACAGACAGTGAGGCAGCATAGCTTCGTTGGTGGTTGGCTCACTGTGATATTGGCACACAAACATCCAGTTCAATTCTCTTTTGTCTTTACAATTCATCAATTACAGGATGACATAGAATAACAAAGCATTAAAGGCTCAAATAGAAAAGCCAAATTTTATAAAGCATCTCCCTGTACACAATTCTGCTGATGCAGGCAAACGTCGAGTGCGAGTCTACATGTACAGAGAGAATGAAGAGAGAGAGAGAGAGAGAGAGAATAGGCTCGGCGGTGAAGGGTTGGCTGTGACATTTAGAAATTCATAATACAAAAAATGGAACGTCTGCTTTATGATTTACTATTATTGCGTTTATGCATTGAAATTGAGAACAATGGGCTTAAAGGTTGAAAGTTCTCTATTGTCTTGTGCGTCAATCGACTGATGCAATTTCAACCGCAATAAATTAATATTCTCATTTGAAAACCGATATCCTACGAGAGACCATTTTCTAGCAAATTATGTCGAATCATCACTTTTTCATTATTTTCGTTTTTTCCACCAGCTCTACTGAGTTAATCATTTTAAAATTCACAGACTTGAATGAATTCAAAAATGTCATCCAGAGTTAATGGCATACATCAATACAGAATGTTTCATTCGTGTGCTTTTGTACCGTGATGCATTATTTCCATTGAGATTGCACTTTTAGAGGCTCTACAACCACCTCAAAAAACAATTAACATTCATCTTTTGTAGTAGACTTGTAAATTTATGGACTCGACATTCTCTCAAAAGACAAATCAATGCACCAAATTGATACTTGAATTTTATATTGAGTCAACTCAAATTATTCTTTTTTAAATTCCGATACTAGAATTAAAAAATATATAATTCTGAAAGTGGCCTTAAGGCAAGTCGCGGAGCAACTTTTTGGTTAAAAATTTTAAATTATTTTATGATCTTAAGTTATCAGTTATCTCATTATCTATCATCTGACAAAAAATTGGATCAATATTCCAACTGGAAGTCCAGAAAAATCAACATTTCCAAGATGCACTTTTCGTATTTTCCCCCTACCGGCCAATGCTTACCTTTTAGTTTTTTCCTTCTCCTGTAAACCTCGAACTAACCATTTTGTTTTTGCCATATTACATTCAAAATTTAACCGATTTTGTTGAGTCCGGGTTTTAATTAAAGGTAACAACATTTACTAAAAATTGATTAGAAACACCCAACAAATTTTATCTCAGTTCATTGTGAGATCTTATCAAAGTGTCAAAATACCCAACTTTTTTACATTATTCGAGCTATATCTTTAACAAAAGTTATATCTTTAAATGTTTACTAATCCAATTAAAGCCAAACGTTTTATCTTTAATTTAAGCTATAGTATGACTAAATCGGAATAGTATGAATTGACTTATGGCCTTTCAAAGATCATCAAAATAAGCACTGAAATGTGAAGAGGGGCCATTCGTAAAACAGTAACTCCGCGACTGTCCTTAAATAATTTAGTTCGAGTAAATGTTCTGTCGCATAAGTTAATATTAATTCTTTATTTAATTAATACTAATTGCACTCTTGTCTCTGTGTGCGTCAGCATTGAACTCGTGGCATATGACAGGTTCGAGCAGGCACACACCAACACACACACACACACACACACACACACACACACACACACACACACACACACACACACACACACACACACACACACACACACACACACACACACACACACACACACACACACACACACACACACACACACACACACACACACACACACACATCTCTCTCTCTCTCTCTCTCTCTCTCTCTCTCTCCCTCTCTCCCTCCCTCTCTCCCTCTCTCCCTCTCTCCCTCTCTCCCTCTCTCCCTCTCCCCCCTCTCTCTCTCTCCCTCTCCCTCTCTCCCTATCTCTTTTCTCCCTCTCTCTCTCTCTCTCTCCTTCTCCCTCTCCTTCTCCCTCTCCTTCTCCCTCTCCTTCTCCCTCTCTCTCTCTCTCTCTCTTTCTCTCTCTCTCTCTCTCTCTCTCCCTCTCTCTCTCTCTCTCCCTCTTATTCGTCTTCTGTTTTCATTGCCATCAGAGAGAATCCAATGCACTGTTGTGTCAGCACTGTACCTTCCTTAGTAGTATCCATTGCTGTTGAATCTGTCATATGTCAGGTATGCTGTTGTTGTTACCTTGTTGCACTACTCTGTGTTCGTTTCTGTCCTACTGTCTCTATGCAAAGCATCCCCTAGATGTGATCTTCTATGGCAATTCTACTTTACTGTGCTCATGTGACATTATCTTCTTCTTATACTTCTTTTGACAACATGTCTTATGACGATCTCCTTTGGTCTCAGCGTCATCATGTGTGTGTGTGTTAGCGAACACATGCATACTCGACCATCATCCATAGTAGCTCACTCACTCGTCTGTGTTTGTGTGATTGCGTGTGTGTTTGAATCGAACTCGTGAATTGTTACCAGCGTTGAGATTGGCGTGGATCATAGAGCCTGTAGGACCACTAAAAAAGTACCTCGTTTTATGAACGTCTCATTTCGGCAGCAGCCGCAACACACCACCGCCGATCGTACGTCTTCTCAGTACGACCCCTTTTCAGTAAGCAACGATCGCCACACGCTCGTTCCCACCACACCGCAACGTCGGAGCGACATAAAACACGAAAAAAGCTATCGAAACGCAAAAATGCCACATAAAACGCAAAAATAGCACTCGAAACGCAAAAATGCCACATAAAACGCAAAAATAGCACTCGAAACGCAAAAAATGCCACATAAAACGCAAAAATAGCACTCGAAACGCAAAAATGCTACATAAAACGCAAAAATGCCCCATAAAACGCAAAAATAGCACTCGAAACGCAAAAATGCCTCATAAAACGCAAAAATAGCACTCGAAACGCAAAAAATTCCACATAAAACGCAAAATTCCACATAAAACGCAAAAATTCCACATAAAACGCAAAAATAGCACTCGAAACGCAAAAATGCCACATAAAACGCAAAAATAGCAATCGAAACGAAAAAATGCCACATAAAACGCAAAAATAGCACTCGAAGCGCAAAAATGTCACATAAAACGCAAAAATAGCACTCGAAGCGCAAAAATGCCCCATAAAACGCAAAAAATAGCACTCGAAACGCAAAATGCCACATAAAACGCAAAAATAGCACTCGAAACGCAAAAATGCCACATAAAACGCAAAAATAGCACTCGAAACGCAAAAATGCCACATAAAACGCAAAAATAGCACTCGAAACGCAAAAATGCCCCATAAAAACGCAAAAATAGCACTCGAAACGCAAAAATGCCACATAAAACGCAAAAATAGCACTCGAAACGCAAAAATGCCCCATAAAACGCAAAAATAGCACTCGAAACGCAAAAAATGCTACATAAAACGCAAAAATAGCACTCGAAACGCAAAAATTCCACATAAAACGCAAAAAATTCCACATAAAACGCAAAAATGCCACATAAAACGCAAAAATAGCACTCGAAACGCAAAAATGCCACATAAAAACGCAAAAATAGCACTCGAAACGCAAAAATGCCACATAAAACGCAAAAATAGCACTCGAAACGCAAAAATGCCCCATAAAACGCAAAAATAGCACTCGAAACGCAAAAATGCCCCATAAAACGCAAAAATAGCACTCGAAACGCAAAAAATGCCACATAAAACGCAAAAATAGCACTCGAAACGCAAAAAATGCCCCATAAAACGCAAAAATAGCACTCGAAACGCAAAAATGCTACACAAAACGCAAAAATAGCACTCGAAACGCAAAAATGCCACATAAAACGCACAAATAGCACTCGAAACGCAAAAATGCCACATAAAACGCAAAAATAGCACTCGAAACGCAAAAATGCCACATAAAACGCAAAAATAGCACTCGAAACGCAAAAAATGCCACATAAAACGCAAAAATAGCACTCGAAACGCAAAAAATGTCACATAAAACGCAAAAATAGCACTCGAAGCGCAAAAATGCCACACAAAACGCAAAAATAGCACTCGAAACGCAAAAATTCCACATAAAACGCAAAAATTCCACATAAAACGCAAAAATAGCACTCGAAACGCAAAAATGCCACATAAAACTTGTTCCCGCTTATTTCGCATATATAAGGCGACTGCCAAACCGCCATTTCTTCAGTACAGTACACGGTATGACCGCACGCACACGTGCTCAACCCAACTGCCTACTCACGTTTTCTCCTCATCTACAGGACTTCCGTCCCCCCATCTCACGACGTCGTGGCAGTGCAGTTCTTGCTTTCCAAAAGCGCTCATCGCTGATTGTGACTGGTCGAGCACACACATCGAAGCGACTGTCTGCTCATTGTACTTTCTTCTCTCGTGCTGCTTATCAATTCTGTTTGTCTCCATTCTCATCTCGCTTTCGGTTGCTCTGGTCACATTTCATCATACCTTGTGAGTACCCTTTTGTAATGTATCCTTTCTTCCAGTACACTCGTTTTACTCGTTCTCAAACTTGAGTCACCTCAACCTTCTTTTTTGACTACTTTACGCCACTCTGTAGCATGTGCTCTGACTTTGTCAAATTCATACATTACCTTCCTTATAACCAAAATCCAATAGGATTATACCCACATTGCATAACATCACTTTGGTGATACCCAGAGCATCGCCTAATAGCACTCACCCTGAAGTCAACCTCTTCTTTTTCTCTTTGTCTCCTCCCTCACACACTAAATTTGGCTCGTTTTGTTATGTTCGTTCTTGGTTGATTAGTGCAATTCAACATGCCTGTACACTCGTAGGTGCAATATCGTAATCTCAGTAATTGGCAGAGAGTGCCTTTGGGCAGCGCACTTTCGGCTGACCTTCGGTCTCGCCGTTTCTAGACTTAATCACACTAACTTGTGAGTGACTGCATGTATATCTGTTCAAAGTCAGTTTGTGTTTATTATGCGGTGCAATTGCTCCTTAGCAATTGCACATAGCTCATAGATCTCTCTGAACAGTTGACTGGTTGGTTGGTGTTCATGGCGCGCACTAAACACTTTGAGTTTTCTCAGCTCTGCTCGGTCTGATTACCGCTGGTACTTCATTCTGCTGTTGGCATGTGTGTTCTGTGTGTTAGTGAGACTGTACAGCGTCATCTTCTCACTCTAAGGGGGCGTACTTTAATCACGTGATCAAGGGTTGGAGGGAAGGGGGGTTTTACAAATGATCACACATTGATCACGGAAAAAGTGAGGGGGGTCAGATCAAATCCAAATCATCTTTTAAATGGCATTTTTTTAGAAGTAACTTTGCTCCTGCTTTCGAAGAATTTGGTGATGATCCGCGAGGAGATATCAATGAGTCTATTCGAATCATCATAGTCTCCGATTATAAAGAAGACACTGACATTGACGATAACTTGATAACTTGATCGCAAGGTGTATGTCTAGGGGGGTCTGGCCTTTGATCACGACATGATCACATGGGGGATGGGTGAGTTCAAAAAGTCGATTTTCTTGATCACGTGATTAAAGTACGTCCCCTAACCAGTAAGCGAGTCTATGTGATATTCTCGGACAGTCTCGACAAATTTCGAAGATTCTCGAATCGTCAGTGCAGACTTCGATTGTCATCTCTCGACTGTGAGTGTTCCTGTGCCTACAGACTAGCTTCACTTTCCCTTTGCACAGCCTCTCTCGTGCATGTCTTCTCACATATGCTCTAATCCAGTCACACTTTACTTACTTGACTTCTCTCTCATCGACCCAAAACTCGTGTCCATCCCATCTAAATACACACTCAATTCAGTACTCCTCACCCTCAGCACAATCATCACCGCTACTCGCACACTCACACTCGTCAGTTTGTTCTCTCGACCGTCCCATCTGCTTGAGATCCGCCACTAATCGCTTTCTCTCCTTCCTATGTAGTCATTAACCGTTGTCAAAGTCGCCCGAAATCAATACTTCTGATTCGGCTGTCTTCTGAATTCCAACGAGTTAACCTCTGAATATGATTGGAAAGCTGGAATGGTTTTTTGGAATTCAAAGGCACAACTAAGCCAGTGTCTCAATCCACAAATGGCAAATCAAAAAAGTCATTTGGCCCGCCCAGCCAAGTGTTGAACTACTGACTCATCTTGCTCAAGCACAGGCACACACCGACACACTACAGGACTGTCTCTGGTCAGTGTGCACTCGGTTTGCTTTGTTGCTTGTGGTCTCCTCTTTGTAGTTTTACGTTTCTCATATTGTCACTTGGCTTGGCTGTCTCGCTTGCCTCGCTCACTCGCCCGTCTGCTTTGGTGTGCTTCAGTACCCATCCTCGTTCTCGTTGGTTCCTTCTCACCACTCTCTCAGTCTGCCCGTTTTGACTGTTTAACCCTGTTCCAGCACCACCACAACTGCCACCACAATCCGACTTCTTCTCATGTTCGCAGTTCGCTTTCAGCTCAAGCATGGTGATTAGCCTGAAGGTGACGAAGAAGGAAATGAGGAAGATAATGAGGCGGACAGAGGCCAAGAAGAAGTGGAAGTTCGCCGTGCCGAACTGAACATCCCACCGGTACTCTCACATATTGTGAATGAAGGCCAAGTGAGTGTTTGGGTTCTCAATTTGAAATTGTTTTTACATTTTTTTTTTTTTAGGCCTTCCATGCTGCAGGCGGAAACAATTTGGCGGACGCAGCTCGACAGTTGGGTCAGTTTGCTGATCAACAGGAGAGACCATATTTATTCCAAATGGATGGATGTATGCTATACTGAGTACGCAAGATTCTATTACTTTTGGAGGATACTTTCTGCATAGTATGAGCATCTCTACACAACTAAGTATCAATGATTTCTTACAAAAACTAAATATGCCAGAGTTGGAATTTCACGACGATCTCATATTTAGTTAAATTTGAATTCTCAATCGAAACTCCTAGCATGGTCAAGTCAAAAGTCATTTTACAATACTAAATTGGCCAGTCTTGGTGCCAATGACTCTTTCAAGTCGGGAAAGAGTAAGTATGCTAACGAATATTATACTGATTCGTACCCAAACAAAAAAGGAAAACGCTAATGTTTCCCAATGTCAACCGATTTTGTTTTTCGATTTTGTAATTGATAATTTTTAATAAAAGCATTTAATAACTTGTTTTGTAATTTGATCACTCATCCTACTTGTCTCTCAGTGGCGGATCACAAAGTGACAGACCAATTAGGAACAAGGTGCATGCACACGGGGCGCAATACGGTAGAACCACAAGTCAGCGCACGACATCTATGAATGACTAAAGAAGTTACACTAATGAGGAGAGTTTCTCGCTGAATTGTATTGAAATGTGTGGGCTATCCTTGTTTTTTCACGAATAACTCTCAGAATCTCGCCATCAAGATGCCCGGAAACGCGAATTGCTCCATTTATGGATGTAACATGACTTATTCCAAAGCTGAAAAGGAAAAAAGGAAAATAAGCATGCACGTTTTCCCCTCAGACCCTGTTCGCCGTCATGTCTGGATTCGTTTCGCGAAGCGGGACGATTTGTGTGGGAATGCATGGCAACCTACGAAGAATAGTCGAATTTGTTCGGATCATTTTGTCGGCAAAGCTAATTCCGATACCTCAGACGATCCAGCTGACCCTGGTTACGCTCCTACAGAGTATCCACGGAACCCTAAATTCAACAAACCTCGAGTTACACCAGAATTTGTCCGTGCGCGTTCTAATCGGTATGTACTGAGCATTTATGAACATTATTAATGTTTTTATTTTTGGTTTTTAATTGAATAGATTAAAGTTAATTCGCAAAAAACGAGAGGCGTCAATTGCTAAGTCCAAGGTGGAGGACATCAGCGTTATCTCCCACAACAACGACAGTATTGACTTGTTGAATGACGTTCATATGGTTGAAGTTGGTGATGAAGAGTTACCACCTAAACCTGGGTTTTATCACCAAGAAGTGCAAACAGATGAATCGATTCAAGACCAGCAAGGAAGAATCACTTTTACGTCGTTTGTGTCTCATTCTATAATCAATGGCAACACTCAGGACTTGGCAACTCAAGTTTTCCACGAATTTGAGCAGGTTATACCTGCACTACCCAGACCCGAAACTCGAGACCAAGGCGTTGGCAATGACACAAATGTTCCTTGCTTTTATGGATATACAAGTTTTGAAGAACAAAAAGATACTCGGAAAGATATGATGGAGCATCTCACTGGTGTAAGACCTTTTGTATTCGATAAGCTATATCAGATTCTCACTAAGAGCGGCTACAGACCTCGTAAATACAACATTGAGAATATGTTGCTTATGTTCTTAATGAGGTTTAAACACGCCATCACTTTCCGCTGCCTGGCTATTATCTTCGACATGAAAATGACTACAATCTGTACCAACTTTTACAATATTTTGCATCGACTCTACGTAAGCACACCTGATCTAATCTACTGGCCACCTCGAGAAGTGGTCCAAGAGAATTTACCTGGAAGCTTTCGTAAGAAATATCCCAACTGTCGTGCTATTATCGATTGTTCGGAGATTAGATGTGAGAAGCCTGGTACGATCCGACAAGCCAATGCAATGTATAGTCAGTACAAGAGCCACCACACCATCAAGTTCTTGATTGCTGCTACACCTAACGGAAGTATTTCATTTATTTCACCAGCCTTTGGTGGCCGTGCGGCTGATGGATTGATCACCAATTTCTCAGGATTTCTAGCAAAACTCTCGCCAGGTGATCAAATCCTTGCCGATAAAGGATTCCCCAAGATTGACGTCGACGATGTCACCACAATGATTCCACCAAGAAAAGCCAAGAACCAACTCCAATTCACGGTCGATCAACTCGCCGAAGGTGAGTCAATCTCGTCTCTTCGAATACAAATTGAGCGAGTGATTCAACGGTTGAAGATATACAAAATCGTTAGTCATACAGTGCCCCACACTCTATTTCCGCATATAGATAAAATTATTCACGTGTGTGGTGTCCTAGTTAATCTGCAGCCGAACATAATGCGGGATAAGGGCACACAAAACAATGACGACGATGATGAGGATGTGCCCAACCAAACTGACTGGGAGGACCTCGATGATGTCGAAGACTTGCCCGAGTTCTTGATGGGTAAATGTGTACTAAATGACGAAGACACTCGAGTTAATGACGATCAAAACGGTATACGAATGTTTACAATGGATTAAATTTAATTAAAATTGAGTTATTTTCACGATTTATTTATTGATCCATTGAGCTATTAGCCTTTTTTGCTTCTTCCTTCAATCTTCTTTCTGCTCTATACAAATCCATCAGCGGAGAGTCCAGTTCGTCTGAATTCTCTTCAAGGATTTCTCTTGAATTAACCGGCAGCACTTGGCACTTGAATTCTTTAGCTTTGACAATGCCACCGACGACCACTTGCCCTTTTGGAACCTTCTTCGGCCGAGCTGGTCCCACCCACTTTACTGGAAGAGAAGTGCATAACTTTGTTTGTTCTTCATTGATGAAGAGAGCTAATGCACGACTGTGTTTACAACTGCCAATGATTCCGTTGAGACAGTTGCAGAATGCAGAGACCACTTTTCGCTTATCGTCAAGCTAGAAACAATTGAAACATTTTATGAGCGAATGATAACAGTGGCAATCAAAATTACCATCAATCGGACGATATAATTAGATTTGGTGGTGCTCATCTCAGGCGCACATTCACCGGTGATTTTGGTCGCTTTGGAACCATCTGATCTTCGGAATTCTCTAACGCTTTGCCATTCCACGTGAGTTTCGGCCATTTCATCTGAAAAATCCTTTGCCCTCCGATTGAAATGCTTTGTATCAATGTCCAAATCCTCGAAATCACAAAGAAGCACAATGTCATATTCACTGTCGTCACCGTAGACTCGGTTCCAGGCTTCTTCGTACGATGACACCGGGACAGGGTTGAAAGGATCGAAGGTTGGTGGTTCTGGCTCAATAACCTCTGGTTCTTGGACTGCATACAATTGAGACGATGCGGATGTTGAGCTGAGAGTGTCAAGTCTTTGCTTGACAAAGGGCAAGAGTTTCTGAATTATATCAGCCTTGCGGTCACGACATCGGATTTCGGTTACTTTCAGTTGTTTGCCTAATTGCTTCAGCTGAACCACTGTAAATATGGAACTATCCTTCAAAAATCTGTTCAGATTCTTAACCTGCTCTTCAATAGACAATTCTGACTCCGAATTTGAGGCCATTTCCCGAATTAAGTGACAACGAAGCGAACGCACGTGAAGGGAAAAGGCGGCAACTTTAAAGGCCTCCGATGTAAACAAACCACTTCAGCGCAACTATCGATAAATATCGATAGAGTCGTTGCTGAAACTCTCTCTAGCTGCACTGAGGTTTTTTAGTTCATTTTCTGCCGCTGAGAGGCGCTGCCTGTCTATGGTTCGACAGTATTAGTCATTTGTGCAATCGCCAAATTGGGACACAAATTGAAACTGATGATTACTAGTCGATATGCCACATGTGTTCGTGACATTGCCAGTACCAACGTCACCACTGCTGTCAGCAAATGCCAAAGTACAGTAATAAGAACAAGAATGTGCCATTTGGATATTACCTCATTATGTTCACTTTGTAAAATGAGTGATTAACAGTAATTGACTACTTGTTCCTCAACCGTGACACTGTTCGTGGTTCTCTAGACACACTTAGGCCAACCCCTCGTCTTGTCTGTTTGTCTGTGTCGGTTGTTGTCGCTCAAGTCGAGAAAAGCTTTACAAATATCTATACATATTATCTACATTATCTACAAATATTGCGCCAGTTTTGGTGGTTTTACCTAAATCGTCATTAACACAAATAGACAATGCGACTATGTGTGTGTGTGTGTGTGTGTGTGTGTGTGTGTGTGTGTGTGTGTGTGTGTGTGTGTGTGTGTGTGTGTGTGTGTGTGTGTGTGTGTGTGTGTGTGTGTGTGTGTGTGTGTGTGTGTGTGTGTGTGTGTGTGTGTGTGTGTGTGTGTGTGTGTGTGTGTGTGTGTGTGTGTGTGTGTGTGTGTGTTACAACTGGCAACATTCAAGTAACATTGCCACATTCCGCGAAAACCGTCTGACGATGGATATTAAGGCAGTATACAAGGGCCTGAAACGATCAAGGTATAACTACTGTTTGTCAGGCAATGATGAATGTCTCTACTACCACTAGGAGAGAACAATTAAATTATGCAATGTGTGTAGCAATGCCATCATACATCAAACCATTGACAAACAAAGCACAAAATTTAGTCTTACCGACGAAAGATATAGCGGTGGTGGCGCAACCTGATGAGACAGATTCAAACTATATATTACTTAATAATTCAATTTGTAGCAATACAACTGCTATTTATTAACCAATTTAATAAATTATTGGCGTTGGGATAAAAACAATAATAACAAGAACATGTATAAGTGAATGTGTATGAAGTGTACAAAGTGTCAAAAGTGAATGTTTACATTAGTGTAGTGTTCCACCGGATCTTTTCAAGTAACTCGAAACAAATCTCAGAACGGTCGACTGCGTTCATGTCGTTGGCCAAAAGAGTGGCAATGAATTTTTTCAAATTCAATAACGACCCGAAAGGGGAAATGCCATGGTAATTACTCTCGTAAAAAGCACATAAATTGGCGGACAATTTTGCCTAGGCCAAATCGAATATCTGTTCGTTAAATCGTTTAAAACCCGGAAAAAACATTAGCCATGTTTGCGATAGTGTAGTGAGCAAAGCTTTCATGGGCTCAATATCGCCAACATGTGACACAGGTAGAAGTAGGTCAAATTTGTGTCTGAATTGGTCGGCTAACTTGTCGGTGAGAAATGTCAACAAGTTTCGCAATAGGGTTCCACCGGATTATGTACCCATCATTGCGTTATGTGGTACTAGTGTTAATGTCGAATCAAATCAGTCCACTTGTTTTCAAGCAAAAAGCAAAAAGCATTTGGGCGTACTTGATCTCGAAAAAACGTTCTTGAGTGATTGGACATCCAACTTCCATTAAAGAATTGACCTAACGGCAATTGGTTCTATAAAGCAAACAGAAATAGAATTAGAATTATGGTTATATTCTATTGAGAAACAAACAAAACATACCTGTATCCGAGCCTTTGCGCTGGTTTCAAGTAAAAAGCAAAAAACACCAGAATAGGATGTTGGTGCGTGCATAGTTTCGAATGGAGTTCTTTAGATAGTGGCAATCGAGAATCAGTTTGGGAATTCACTCCAATGGCAATACGTTCTATAAAGCAAATAGAAGTAGAATTAGAACTCTGGTTATAGTCTATAGAGAAAGCAGGCAAAACATACCGAGAACTGAAAGTATTTGTTGCAACTAGCTCACTTGGGTCATACTTTGATATTTGATAAACACAAATTCCTTGGTTGCCAGTGGCAGCATGCCACCACTACCACCACTCACCACTTATTTTTTTTATCCTCTGGCATATACGGGATCTCTGCTTCTGGATGAGTGGTGGAAAATACCTGAGACCAATTTGCTTGCATCTTGATAGACAAATAGATCTGAAACAATATATAAATATAATAGGATAAAAATATAGACTGAATATCAAGAACTCAACTATAGAATGCTAACTGATGAGCATATATAGATTGGGTAAAGGATAGATAATGTCGAATACACTATTAGATGAGACACGCAAGTTGAAATGTGGACGAGAAGATCATTGGTCGTTGATCAGAAGAGATAACAACCACGAGCGAGAACTAAATTGCACTATTTAGGCGATCGTGTGCCTTCACGTCCACTCGTTGGCGTTTCATCTCAAATTCGAAAACTAAGTACTTGTGTGTGCAATCAAACAGTACACTACTCAATAACCAGTGATCTGGTTCGCCCACACAGACTAATGTTCTCTAATGTGCTCACACTACTGCTGCTAACATACTCACCTTAGAGGGCTTCTGCACACTTTCATACGAGCAACAACTTTTATAATTCTCTCTCTCTCTCTCTCTCTCTCCTCTCTCTCTCTCTCTCTCTCCCTCCTCTCTCTCTCTCTCTCTCTCCCTCTCTCTCTCGCGCTCTCCCTCTCTCTCTCTCTGCGCTCTCTCTCTCTCTCTCTCTCTCTCTCTCTCTCTCTCTCTCTCTCTCTCTCTCTCTCTCTCTCTCTCTCTCTCTCTCTCTCTCTCTCTCTCTCTCTCTCTCTCTCTCTCAACTATTGCATCTATCTTATCGATCTAAACGTATAAAGAAAATGTATACGAACCATTACGGATCCATTGAAGGTGGTCATGATTGGTGGTCGATGGGATGAATTGATGAAACGGGCAAGTGGAACAAGTAGAGATGATTATGCAGAACGGGAAGAGAGATGAGATCAAATAGAGGCAAGGCTGGTGAGAGGCTCAGGAAACCCAAAAAGACGATGAAAGGAGAAGCGAAGAGAGAAGAGATGACCAGCCAGAACGAGTGCTTAAAGTGAAATGAGCTTGTCCACTAATGTAATCTCTTTAATACTAAAGGAAAGATAAGCTCCAGCGTTCTGAATGGTCAAACAGCAGCGCCATACTGACAGCACTGTGGTAGTGGTATTATAATGAATGTAATGTTAGAATTTAATTCATTTAAGTTAAATTAAATAAAATCTTTTTAATTTTAAATTGTCCAAAAGTTAGTCAGTTCACTCAATTCTCTTTATCTCATATTTCGGTAGTTTTTACTTTGTACTTCAGTTTTTGCTTACATCAGTAGCAACAGTTATCAGCCAGTTTTGATAGCGAAACCAGACAGTTTGTTATTCATTGATTCGCATTGTCAGCGATGATAACGTATGTCGCCAGGATATCAAATTACCCGCCATTCGGCAAAAACCAGTTGTGCCACGAATGATTTAAACACAAACACTTAACGATCGTGCAATTCAATACAGTCTGCTCGGTTGGACTATTTTTCGTTGCCAAAAGTGCCTGAAACCACGCAAAATCTTTCCCAAATAAAACCCAATGCGTTCGCAAAATGCAATCTCGATGATAAAGGTCCCACACTAACCAAAACGACTGATCATCGAAATAAAGCGCACGAATGTTGTCCTTTCTTTCTTTCACCCTTCGCCTTGTCAAATCATGAGTACAAATTGTCTCATGATCGTCCTTATCGTTCTTTCTTGTGTAGCATTAGGCTGCACAATGATCACTCACGCAAACATGCACGTACATGTGCAAAAGCATACACAACACAGAACACTTCTTTTCGTATCATCCTTCCTATACGTTCCCCCATGTCTCTGTGTTCCGGTCAATTTTCTATAAAATCTAGACTTTATCAGCAGCCCGTGGTGGATCGATCGCCCTGCATCTGTGCAGTAACTTTATGCTCCCTTTCGTTCTCTCTCTTTCATCTAGTTGATGAACTGAAGACTTTATCTCGTTTGACATTGCCTTTCGTACTCTTCTCGATCTTAATCGCCCAGTCTCGCTCATTCGACTACTCTCGCTGAACCCAATGGTTTGTTTCCACTAGTCTCACAACCGTGGTTTCCTCTTCCGATGATCCAATCTACATCATCGCGTATCAACCATTGCTAGGTTCACTCACGTTATCCCGATCATTTCAACTACACTCGCTGGACTCGTCAATTGTTTGGTTCCACCAGTCTCACAACCGTGGTTTCCTTCCCAGATGATCCAATCTACACTACACTCTATCAACCATTGTTAGGTTTCGCTCATGTGATTCTGAACATTCTGTCAGTTTCCTTCGCTCTGTTCATTTCGTTTCTCAAATCACCTTTCATTCCGAATCATCTATGTGTTTCTTTTTTCCATTCAAAAAAAGAATAAAACCAAACTTAAAAAATCCAATTTTTGGGATTTTATTGTCCCTATTGAGACGTAAGAATATTCTTCTTACTGACATGCACATGCGGTAATTAAGCGTTCTGATTGGTCAAACAGCAGCGCCATGCTGACAGTACTGTGGTAGTGGTATTATGATGCACATGCGGTAATTAAGCTTTCTGATTGGTTGAAGTTCAGCGCCACGTTCATTGTGCCACGCCACGTTGATTGTGCAGCAGAAACAAATTGGACTTTTGAATCAGAGCGTAATGGTCATCACCGCTCACAGTTCACGGTCATTTTACTGTAACAATACTACCGCGCTGTGGCGCCTCAGTACTGCTTTAGCTGTCTGCCTGCCTGTGCAGTCTTCTTCTTTCTAGCATGAGAACGACATCAACACTGTTTGTAACAAGCCGCTACCTCCTCACTTTGGTTTCATCCTGTCCTTTTTCTCTCGCTAATGTTCTGTAGCCCGATCACCCCAAGGACATCGTCTGACTTACGGTACTGCTAGACTCTGCACATCCTTCTGTGTGTGTGTTGTGCATTCTGCCTATTCATCACCACTTCTTTTGGTCGTCGTCGTGTGCATTCCTAAGTTGAGTGAACAATCTCAACTCCTCAGCCGCAACCTTTGTGTTTCGTTTCTCAGTGGTTCCATCAAGTTTGTGGTTTTATCCATTGCCTCTTCTCACTCATCACTCGAGCATTGTTCAACTCAACTCATAAACTCTGTCTTGTACCTCAACTTTATCCTCATTTCAATCAGTCTCTCGATATCACTCGCCAAAGTGTCATCCTTTCTTCACGTTTCCGCCACCACGTCGTAGTTTGAGTTCACTTGTTGTCGAATAGTGAACTTTTAGACCAACAGAGGCCGACACCATCGCTGTCGAGTGTGTTTATTCGATTTGCTAGTTTGGAAAAGAAATATCCATCGACATTTGACCGGTAAGGAGTGTGCTGTGTTGTTGAGACTAGATTGACGTATATCTGCTATTTTCTTTAGATTGGTGACACAATGGCACCCAAGGGGAAGCAAGTACCGCAGGTGGCAAGACCGAGGGGACCAACAACGCTCGAATCCATCTCGGACAAGGAGTTGTTGGCCGTTTTTTCGCTACTTTCTATTTGCGATCTCCGGTCACTGGAACTTGTTTCGCGCAGATTGCGTAAATTTGCACTGTTGGCATGCAGGGAACGGCGTTCATTGCGCCTAATCCATCCAACATTGTATCGAGATGAGCTGAAGAATATTGTCCGGTACTGCTACTTCACCGACTACAGCACTCAGCACCAGTTTGGCAGAGATTGCTTCCCCGTGAGCAGTTGGATCGGGGTGCCTGGTGTACGATGGATCGTTAAACGATATCCAAAGGTCACTCAACTCACCATCTACTGTTTGCAACTACGGATGGAGTCATTCGAAGAGTTGCTCAAATCGTATGTGAATTGATTTATTTGAAATACTATTCTTAATGTTTACTCC
Organism: Rhizoglyphus robini; assembly: GCA_023373905.1. Classification (NCBI taxonomy): domain Eukaryota; kingdom Metazoa; phylum Arthropoda; class Arachnida; order Sarcoptiformes; family Acaridae; genus Rhizoglyphus; species Rhizoglyphus robini. The sequence goes on along the minus strand of JAKIJQ010000317.1, from coordinate 82,998 downwards.
ATAATAGGTATCCTCTCGAACGTCTGGCCCTGTTTGCTTCTTTTAGTAAACATTTCTTGTTTTATAATGAAGCCAAATTTTGGACCGCTCTCTATGGCTTGCGAGCAACCTTGTGCCATCTCAAATTGCTTCAGATGGACGATCTACATATTGGTCACCTGACTCGACTGTTCTCCCCGATTCTTGAGTCACTTTTCGTAGACTCATGCGTATCTGATAGACTGTTCGATAATCCGATTGTTGGTGTAGAACATGGACTAGAACAGTCTGCTATGCTCAATGTTAATCTTAATATGATTAATGTTGTCAATCTATCCTTTATCGAACTGGCTCTACCTGAACATGTGGCCAATCAAGCGGAGAGTGAAAATGACTGGGTTCAGGTGCTGACTCGCCGTGGACTGTACTTTGATAGGCCAAGAGCTGACTATACTCTGGAAAATACTCGAATGGCACTGCGACAAGAAATACGACACATTCTCAACGGAAACGATCGCCACTTGAGCCACCTCGATCTTGTTCTGCCCTGCTCGGTTGGTCTACTCAACCTTCTACCGTACTTGGTCCGTTTAACACGACTGACCCACATTCGATTAACCGAAGGCAAGACTGGTGATCCCCCTCAAAGTGTCTTCTTCGAGGAACTTGATCGCACCAACTATCGAACCAAATTGGGTCAACCAAACCGTACGGTGATGCCCAACATTCGTCAGCTCAACCTGTACCAGTTCGAAATTGTGCCCTCAAACGGCATATTCCTGTACCTGTCTGCCATCTTTCCACAAATCACCACACTTCATCTAGAGGATTGCCACATGGTGAATACGACTCGCAGGCAAATCTTCCCTGGATGGTTCCTCGATAGTATGGCACGCTTTGGTCAGTTGCGCGAGGTATTCAACAACTACAGACTGGTGCTGCGAATGGACCGGGCCGCTGAGGAGAGGGACGAGTTACGTCACTTGGTTCAAACTGAGATTTTTGACAAAGCTCGAATGTGATGTGTCAATATTTGTACTAGTTTCCTTTGACTTTAGCATCATTACTGTTGACATTATTTATTTGCTTTTAATGATTTTCACACTCTCTGGAATATGACGATTTTATGTTTTTATTGTTAAATTAAAGTTTGATCTTACTGTTCTTAACAGTCGAATTGATTGATAGCACTCAACTTTCCGATTTGGTTGAGACTGTTCTTGTTGGCTTACAAACACAAATGGTGATTTGTGTGTTGTTTGTGTCGTTGGGATCATCAAAGCAACAGGCCGGTCAGTCCTTCGAATAAATTCATCACACTAATTACATTATCAAATATGCTTCTGTCTGACATTCCCTCTGTGCTATCACTCGATCACCAACCAGCATCGAGCACAATCAACAGGCTTCAAATCTGGTTCCAATGGCAACGAGTCGAGTCACCCGTCAACATTCCAAAGTGCTTATCCACCGTCAGTAAGCTTACAGTGGTGGTGGCCATTTCGGTGCAGAAAACTGTTTTCGTGTTGTGATCACTGTCAAAGTGCCGCATACACACAGTACAATGCTTGCTAATTTGAATGCTAATCTGTCCAAGTAAGACAAGTATGAATCTCAATCAATGCTTTGTGTTGGTGGTGACCGTGCGAGATGACTTGCCACTGAGTTCTTTCGAACCTCACACGGGAGTATGAGAAATCTCGAACTGAAAAGCGAACTTCAGAGTTGTTTAGTTTGGTGGTGGTGGGGGCAGTGGTGGGAGAGTGTGCTGGCTGGTAGCAAGCATCGATGCCGACCGCTAACGAATATGATGATGTCAGACTGGCTGTTGACTCTGATGCAGTAACCCGACTGGCCACGTATGAACACGGACTACAGCCATCTAAAGTGAGGTGTTCTTTGACAGCGTGGTGGTTCACTCAATCATTCAAATGACCATCGACGAGGACAAACTCGATCAGTGTCTGCTAATGTCTCACAGTCGACTTCAGTAATTGTGCGTGTGAGAATACATTCACCAGTACAGTACAATCACAATTAGACGGAAGAGCACACAGAGAAATTGACAGTGTACAGGGAAAGAGTACAACTACGAAAATACGAACATAATCAAACACAGACTAATCATAAAGTCACTTGCTGCGCTTGTTGGTTAACTTGATGGATGCAGTTGCAAAGATGAGCACGAAATCAGAAGAGATGAGAGCTGACACAACAGACAAAGAAGGTTTACTGTCAGTTTTGTGCTGGGTTCGGTTTTCCGGTTATCTACTGATACGCCAATCTGGTAGCCATTAGCATTCATTCATTCTATTATTCACACATTCTATACGATAGAGGTTTCATGCCAGTTCACCAGTTGGCCGGTCTGTGTAGACCAAATTTTGATTCGGTTGTCTGTACTGCCCGAAGCCAAGAAGTGTCTATCTAGAAAGAATGCAACGAAAAGAAAGCCAACGAAGTCTCTTTAGGTGTAAGTTCATTTATTTCGAATGTTTACAAATCATTTACAAATATAATCCTTTACAGGATTTGCTTTATGAAAAAATTAACAAGAAACTCGATAAAATGAAACTTTGGTGGCCAGTTCAAGTAAATATCAAAGGAAGTAGCAGTCAAAAGGAGAATGTTTCGCTCAATCAACCAAAGAATGATCAAATATGGATTAAAAGACTACCAAATATGAGATCTCTTCATGCAAATTAGAAGCCATTTTTCGAGACATTTTTTACAGAAAATTTTAATCAACCACATTTGTCTGACTGGAAATTGTTGCTTAAACGACAACTTTTTTTAGTTTTTTTACGAAGCCATCTAAATGTCAAATAGCAATGTATTGTTTTCAAATTAATTTTAATCTTAATGTTATTGATTTCAATTATTTTATTTTTTATTATTTGTTTCTATTAATTAATAATTGTATAATAAAAAAAGTATGTTTATTCTAGATTAAAATTCTAATCTAAAGGAAATTATTCGTGTTTTAAGAATAATAAGTTCGTAAAAAGCGAACTGATTCACTAGCGATCGTAGAATAGAGTCGCTTTTTAGGGAACCTATTTCCAAACTATAGTCGAATTAGTCCCTTTTTATGATTAGATCCAGTTTTGAATGTATCCCCTTTCGGACACGAAGGTGAATCTATTCGCAAAATGGATATATCCCACTCTCCTTAGCTGCTGAACGTGTGCACACACATTCTCACACAGACACATTCATATCGTACAGTCACTGCATTCGATTGCCTGTTTCATGATTATCTTTTGTCACTTTCTGTAACTGAATGATGATTATAAACTTATACTTGATCTGATTACTCCAGTGCCACCCTCGTGGTCCGAAATGGTGCTGTGTTCTGCTTTGCCTGTTGGTGTGCAGAGATTAGGTTTGTAGAAGAATAATTTGGTTAACAACTTACTCTTGGCAATAGCAGCAGCAGCTCCAATGCTGACATCAATTTCGGAAAAGAGTTTCACTGAAATACGAGCATTTGGTTTGGAACACATGAGGTCACATTGATCAGCTCGGACAGATATTCAATGGAGTAGACGACGTAATGTGCTGGCGGATGAGACTCACACAATGAATCAAGTCACTTATTTTGGCAATCTTGACCGAAACCTTGTGAAACGGTTATAATTAACAGCCCTCACCATGTTTGGCGCCCGGTGCCATCATGAATTGCAACTTATTATCATTTGCCACGTCGGTGGTGGTCACTATAAATCGACCACTGGCCACTAGTTTGATTGCCGATCATAGATTCTCTTCGGGGTCCCCGTTCCGCATCTTCGCCGCTAATGTTAATCTTGCCACAAATATTGTTCTTTGCCATATCCAGGGTGGGGTGTGTTGATTGAACCAAACGATATTGCCACAGTGCAGAAGCGGAGAAAAAAGTTGCTTAAGCCAGAGACGACGACACTGTTCAGAGGTTGACTCGAGAATGTTGGCTGCAGGTTCGATTGGACAGGAGAGTGACATGACAGTGCTTGATGATGTCCGCAGTGGTTAGTGGTGTTTGCTTCTGCTGAAAGACTGTGTGTCTGTGCTGTGTGTGCGTGTGTTGTGGTGCACTGCACACTGCTGGGTCCGTTTCGATCGACACTCGGAAATGTTCAGATTAACAAACTCTATCTGCTTCGATTTGTGTCAATAAGAGTGGGTTGTACACACAAGGTGTCTACTTGACAATACCAAGTGGTCAGTCAATGTCGAATAAGTACAATTGGTAAAAAGACAGTGAACTCATCTCATTAGCTTCACTTGGTGGCCACATCACCATCACCATCATCAATGGCATCACAAGCACCACAATCTAATGCATATTCCAAAAACATTAACTTTTAAAAAGTTTATTAATAAGTTTAAATTTAGTAAAATCATCGTACCAACAACAAGCATTACAACGTCAGTTAAATTCATACTATTAGGCAACGAGAGAAAATAAATAAATAAGAAAATAACAACTTCAACACAAACACACTTTCGTGGCAATCGTGGCAACATTAAATCGTGGACAAATCGATAGATAACATCATTCACTTAATACATTTACAAAGTTGATATGGCCATTCGGAGTGTGCATGTTTATTTGCGTGTGTGCACGTGAGAGATAGAACACACTTTACTTGACTAGGTCCGGTGAGATTGTACGTGTGTGCCCGAGACCACTTACGTATAACAGAATAACACAGCAATACGAGTGATAACAACAAAGAGAGGCAATGTGCGATGAGGCAGCAAGCGAGTGGGCACGCACTCGACCTCAGGCTTCAGTTGTTGTTTGTCTGCGGTGGTCAACTCGATTTCTCTGAATGTATTCGCCAATTAACCAACCTAAAGTTTTTGATCGAATTTGACCACTTATACGTTTGCCAAAGTGAACACATATGCTCACTTACCGTCTGCGGTCAATGTAGTAATGTCCACTGGCATCATCTAGTCGTACAAAAAAAACGAGAACACCACTCATGCCAACTGCAATGTTTCTTCCAGAGAGACCGAGAATGATGGACATACCACCGGTCATGTTCTCTCAACCATGATCGCAACACCATCAACCACCCAACAGTCCACGAGTTTCGCTGATTTATTGTCAACTTTAAAGTTGAAAGGGCAATGTTGCGCGTCCCAGTCCGATCTCTCTCACTAGTTTCCACTCGGTGCCCACTCGATTTGTGTTTGTCCCTCGATCAAGAGCGACAAAAGAACCTACTGCGATAATTCTTGTTAATTACAGAATAGATTACTACGAAAAGGCCATTTATCTGTGCAGGCCAAACCACTGCACTGACCACCGCGCGGACTCGGACGAGCAGAGGGTCAAATGTCACCTCTCTCCTCTCTCGGCGCACGATTGAGCAATAAAACTCGATTGGTGCGCAATATGCATTCGGCCTGGTCAAACTAGCCCAAATGGCCAAAAGATGGAATGGTTGCATTGGCACCCATCTGAATGCCAGATTTATGACCAAATTGTGGTCGTGGGAAACTGTTCGGTCCAAACCATTAGTTTGGCTTCGCAGCTTCCCGCACTTGTTACTTTCCCTATCGGGTCTTGCAAAAAGACTCCACTCAACAAGTAACCCAAACAGTAAGTCAATGTGTGAGGTAAGGCTCTCGTGACTATTTTCAAGTAGCGCGCTCATTTTCGGAGCGCGGCGGTGCCACCACCAAGGCGGCCACCACTTCTTCCCGTTTGTCTCCCTCGCAGTTGCTGCTTTCCCTAGGACTACTCGCTGGCAGACCGACCGAAGGAGGCCCGTAGTGGCCACCAGCCGGCCGGTATATAAGGAGACATCGAGCCCGTCCTCACTTGTCTTCCCATGTCCTTGCAGACGCCCGGTTGACACCTGACCAGTTCTTGGTTGCCCGTTTTTGCCTTGTGCCGTTCTCGCTTGCCCTGTTCGACGCAACAGTCCGATGTCCGTCTCTGATCACCAGTTGACTACCCTTCTTCTCGTTTGCTGATTCCCGCTGACCTCATTGTCCCCGTGGTCCTGCGTATCGAGCTGATTGCCCGATTGACTCTGGTCGAATCGAATTGCTTGTGTAGTGCTAAGTGGCTCGTGCCAAATAAACTGATTTGCTGTGTGCTTCCCTGCGTCGTTTTTCTCAGTTGTGAGACTTGTGTGTGTTGGTCTGCTGTGTTCGTGTTGAGTTGCTGTTTGGAACTGACAGTACTCGATTTACACACACACACACACACACACACACACACACACACACACACACACACACACACACACACACACACACACACACACACACACACACACACACACACACACACACACACACACACACACACACACACACACACCAATCGAGTCACTCATTAGGCGCCTAACGCACAAGCACGAATCGGAATTGGCCATTCCATTCTGTCGCATTTATTAGCAGGATTGATACTTAATCACGATTCAATCACAAGAGGATTGGCTGACAAAGTAACAGAGTGGAGCTAATATGATGCTGCAAGTAATGCTCTGGGCGACCTGTACAGTGTACACCATACTTAGTTAAGATAAGTCAAGATTAGTGTGTAATAGGATTGTTACGATGGTGTAGAGGATGGCGATGCGTGAAAGCTCTCAAGAGATGATCGTCTCCGACAGCAGATAGCACTCTCGAACGGCTAAAGTGTAGTAGAGTTTAGAGGATTTTAGGGGACGGGAAGACGATAATGACGGCAAGGGAACCTGGCAAACAGACAGACAGACAGCGAGGCAGCGCTCACTAACTCATAGAATGAACGAGAGGTATCCGTCTCAAATAAAGTGGTAAGAGAGAGAGAGAGAGAGAGAGAGAGAGAGAGAGAGAGAGAGAGAGAGAGAGAGAGAGAGAGAGAGAGAGAGAGAGAGAGAGAGAGAGAGAGAGAGAGAGAGAGAGAGAGAGTTAAACATCACAAATCGAGTCGCGTGACTCGTTCGAGCACAGGCACAAATCAATTGCAAGCACGATCCTCATCACCATCATCATGCCAATCGTGTGTGCAGCAGTCCTGTAGCAGTTGTAGTCTATATTTAATATTTTTTGCCAACTTTCGAGCGATGGCTTCATCGTAATCGAGAATAAATTGTGCACATGCCAATGTGTATGCCCACAGTGGCACAGATTTGCAATGTCTTTCATGACCAACGCACACAAAGCAACAGTAATGAACGAATGGGCATTGATTTTAAAGTATTTTATTATATTATAGTATTATTATTATTGAGTGTGTTCGTGTTGTGTAATTATAAGAAATTATAAAGTAATAGAATGTGTGTTGTGTGTGTGTGTGGGTTTATGTGTTTGTGTTCATAGTCTTACAATAGGTAGACTCAATGGAGCACACAACCCGTAGCCACAAATCGATGTTGTTGAGTGTCCATTGAGTTGATGAGGTACACTTGACTTAGTGACGCGCCACCACTCTCAGGTTCAGCCGATGGTAGCGCTTCAGCACGGCATTGAGATGTTCGCTGACGGTTTGCCTGCCTTGTCGTTGACGGTCAACTCCCAACTGAGTGCACACGTGGTCGAGTACCAAGTCTCGCAGTTTCTTATCACGTTCCAATTTTAGAATGGACACACGTTGGTCTCGCCACTGAACGAGAAAGTATTGCTCGTTCTTTTCGTCAACGTGCACGGAGGTGAATCGAAGCACCTCACCAAAGGCCATTGCCGGGCGTCCTTGGACAACTTCTGGCTCGTCAGCGGCTGGCAGTTCCACTGATGATGGTCCTGGTGCTTGGACAGTAGCAACATCTGCTCCTTCTTGTTGATGTTGTGTTGCAAAACGCAGTAATTCTCGTTCTTCTTCAGTGATGATACCATTCATGAGCAGCAAATCATCAATAGCATCAATGGTGAGGTCCTCCACGGCCTGTGCTATTTCTGGATTCTCCAGGAGGACCAACTCGACTTGTATTTGCTCGCCATTGAGAAGTGGCATTTGATAGTCGGCCAAATTGGCGATGTGCGTCTGTAGATTTGCTGGCTCTTCTTTGCCAATTGTAGCGTCAAGTTCGGCCTGTCCACGAACATAATCGGCAAATGCTTCGAGATGATCAACTGCCGTCACAGGCTCCCATGCGTCTTCCCACGCAATGGTGATCCAGGTCAGATTTCCTTCTCGGTCGAATTCAATTGCTTTAATAGCCTTGACACGGTACTTCGATACTTGAGCAGCATCAAAAACTGGTAGCGCCTCCATGGCTACCTGCTTGGGCAGGTGCCCACCGAAGATGTTGAAGAGTTGTCTTCGATGATCTGGAAGGAGTTGTCAAATTTCTTTGTTTGAAGAGTAGGGTTGTCTTCTTTTGATTGGGACGGTTGTCTTCGCTTATTGGGAAGCAGTTGTCGAATTTCTTCAGTAGAATAAGTTGTCGTTGTCTTGAGTTGGTAAGATGTCTTCTTCAGTGAAGAGAGAAAGTCGTCTTGTCGTGGAGAGTTGTAATTAGTGGAAAGTCGTTTGAATAAACTTTTTGGCAGCCAATTACAACAAGTTGACAGCTTGACGTTGTGACTTGAAGTGAAACAAAATAAAAGATATTTCGCTCTAATAAAGCAAATATTTTGCCCTAAAGCATAAAGTAACAAGATGGCTATCGGCAAATTGCAAATAGTCGGCAAAGTAAAAATAACTTAAAGCAGCTGTAAATATTCGGATTTCAACCGTGCAAAGTGCATAGATGACATCTCAGACATGACTCGTGTCGATCCAAAATGGGTCATTTTTGGAAACTGTTCCAACATTGATATCTCCGCAATGGTAGGTCGTTGAGACTCGAGGTTTTGACAATTGGATTCTTTGACCAAAACTACATCAGACTAGGATGTTCAACTTTGTTCAACGATATTCGAATTCCAAGAGATTTCGAAAACGTTGAGTTTTGCGTTTACCTCGATAAAAAGTTCAAATCCTATGTAGTCGAGTGCCCTGAATTCGAATATGATGTTCAACTTTGTCCAATGATATTCGAATTCCAAGAGATTTCGAAAACGTTGAGTTTTACGTTTACCTCGATCAAAAGTTCAAATCCTATGTAATCGAGTGTCCTGAATTCGAATATGATGTTCGATTTGGTTCGAACATCTCCAATGTGCGTCAAGATCGACCCAAAGTCGTAAATAACTCGAGTCAATTGGTAATTTCACCCGCATTGCAATGTGCTACCAATTGTCACGCCATATTAATCAATGGGTCAGATCGAGGTGTAACCAAACCCACAATGAGGATTTACAATGTGTATATCTTTCCTTGTTGCCTGTAAGGATGTTTACGACTGTGCCAAATAACAGTTGAACAATAACACAAATGGGGACATCCTTAAATCACGTGATCATCTAGAGGAGAGGTAGGGTCTCTTAATCCAAATTTCCCCTACTCATTTCAATGCTCTATGATGTGATCATGGAAGGTGAGGTAGATGGTTAGGGTAGGCAGAAGAATATCCCCGAAGGTCCACCTCAGAAACACAGTTACAAAAGCAAAGAAATGTTAAAGTGGTCGCTGCTACCCCAAGCTTTCGTAATTGTATATCTGAGGTGGACCCTCAAGGGCGGTTCTCCCGCCTAGGTTAGGGCCCAAATTTCTAAATTGCACCTAAACGCATGCGCGAACTGTCACAATGATAGATGGAACGGAGATTGTATCAATTTAATCAACTGCGCATATCTAAGTTGTAACTTGTAAACACTATCGACAACACCACTGGAAGTCCTACTTGCACTCCTATGGTCAACTAGTGAACAGTGCCGCTGATTTATGAGCACATGTGATTTATGGCACCAGAAAACTACTCACTCAGAGCCATCATGTCATGTATATTGCACTAATGTGTCTCTTCATTGTCTGGTTCTACTGATAGGCACTGAACAGATTGTCTTCTTGTGTAGAATTCCATTTAGTCATCCGCTTGCTTGTCCTGGTTAATAGTTAGTTTTAGTTAGTTTGGTTGACCTTCATCAACACTGTCCAACTCAGTCAGGGGCTCTGCAGTCACTTGCAACTTGTTCGCCAGTTTAAGATTAATCTCTTCGCTGCGCTTGTTCCATTGCCAATTGGCTAGATGAGCTGGTTTGTAAGGATACCGACGGTCAAGATCGAGCGAATCATAGGAAGAGAACGAAGTAGACGTGATACACGAGGCGGGTGAGCCCAATGATGATCGTGAAGCACAATACGATACAGGTGATGCACTAAACTGGCTACTGAGACATTCACCATCAGAACTTTTTGATGGAGTTGCAAAATTGGCTAAACGAGAACAGAGTTGTGGTTAGATTGAGTAAAGAAAGTAAATAATGTGACTTACCGTTAATAGGAAGGTGTTTACCGAGAGCAGTCATATCGAAGCTGTTTGAACTGACCACCTCAGTTTCAGTGACCAGCGCTGGTGAGAATGTAGTGACAACACCAATAGATGCCATAGAAGCGGTACGTGCCAACGGGACATAATCGTCACTAATCATCGCCGGTGTTGGTGGCAGCGATATGGCTAATAATGGAGAAGAGGGTGCGTTGAGAGGCAAAGACGAACGAGACGGTGAAGCGTTCCTTGTGGCTTTCTTTTTACTGAACCACGCTGACATCAGCTGGTTGTACTTGGCGAGTCCCATCGTGCTTGTGTAGAAGGTGACCGAGACAAGAAGAAGTAGAATGTGGTGACACTAAAAGAAATGCCAAAGTTGAGTGGCTAATGAGCCGAGGAGAAGTACACGAAACCTTGGTGAAAGGGATTCAAATGCCAGGAGATGAGTTGAGAGAGAACCACAAGAAGGGAACGAGCCAACAAGTTGAAGAGAAGGATCAATAATGCAGGCCAAAGTCACGGAGAGGGATGGATGGGAGAGGACAGGGAGAGATCTTCAGTCGACCAAGAACAGTAAGCAAATGCTATACCAAGTCACAACTGGAGTCGGCTTTTATAGCCGAGGACGACTGGTGAATGTGTCACGTCAAACACTTGCTCACAACGCGCGCACTCACATACACACATATGACTTCGACCGTGAACGTGAAATCGCATTAGTTCACCACAATCGTGATGAGCGCCTGGCGCTGTCGTACATAGTCGTACAACCCAAAACAGAACATGCCCCTCGAGTTGAACTTTTGCCTCGATCGAAATGACTTGCACGTTTGCACAGGTTTGAACTCAACATTACCACTCACTGACACAAACTTGTCATGTTTGACCGAAGGAGATAATCGAGGTTTGTCACATTCGGTCAATGTAGTGAGTGAATGATGAGATTGAAATGATGAATGTGTGAGCATGAGTGCAGTCTTTGCAGTCATCGATGCACTCGTTCGACCTCATCCAAATTTGTCATCGAGCAGCCAACTACTAATCAAAGCATGCTGTGGCGCACACCAAACTGATGTGTGCTGTGCCCTTGACAGATGCACACATTCAGTGGCGTTCCATTTATTATCGGGGCAATACGACAGTAAATGTATTTCAGTGAGTAGCGTTGTTTATGAATGCCTCCTTAATAGGTAGTAATGCCCATTAGCATCTATTCTGAATACGCTGAATGCTGTGTGTGTGTGTGTGTGTGCTCGCTCGTTTTGGTCTGTTGCCGTTTTGATTTGCGTGTTTACTTCGTACGTTGTTGAACTTTCGGTGTTAGCCTTTGGATTTTCGACACTTTTCGGTTCTATTTCGATCACCTCGACTACAACAAACGAACTCGTCAGTGTTGGGCACCCAATTTGACTACTAATTTGCCTCTTACTGTGGTGCAAGTTTAACATCATCTTCATCATCACATCGTCCGTTCCTGCTTTGACTACCACTTTTGAGGTAATTTTGATTTGTTTTCTGTGGACTTTTGTTCAGATTTGACTTATTTTGACTTTCCTCATTTCTTCTAGTGAACAATCGTGACCTGTGACCATCGTCATCATCATTCCACTCTGGTGCTTGTGGCGTCATCACATCCTCTGCCCTACTGACTGACTCGATCTATTCATCTAACTTCCATCATTGCATTGTAAGTTGACGCTTAATTTGGTTTAGTTATTCGACTTTATCCGTATTACTAAACGCATGTAATGCTTAGACTCGCGTACTTCTAATTGTGTTGATAACACTACCAAATTTGCTGCCGCATTTGTGTTAGTGGTGGTGGTGACAATGTTTGGTGGTTTTGATTCACTTATTTTAGCTGTAGAATTTTTGTTGTAGAATTATTTGTTTCAGTTCTTAAGCTTAATAAAGATCATTAGTTTTGTTTGTTAATTGCTTAATGCGATAATGCACAGTAGTCTGGTTTAGTGTGTACAGCTTTGCAGGCGTGAATATATTGTGAGCTCGAACCGAACCTAATAGAACTCGAATTTGTTTCATTCATGCAGCCACAAACTGTACCATTCAACTCCAACGATGGCATCAACTTCAACTCCGTCTACCTCATCATGCGTTCCAGAAGTGATTGACCTGGAGACGGACGAGTTTGTGATCGATTTGGAAGTGGAAGAGGAAGAGAAACAAAAGAAGAAAGTGGAACGAGAAATAAAAATGCAAGAGGTTGAAGAGAAGAAACGAAAGGTAACTGTGCATTAAACGTTAGGAATGTTCGGTTCTAATTAAATACTTTAATTAGTTTTTCTCCCAAATTGGCAGCATCGTTGGGCATCGCTTCGAACCGGTGCATCAAACTTGTCCCACGAAATGGAAGTATCAATTCCTTGCTGAGTTCAAGGTAAAGCAATCTCAGGAAATTCCTGCTCCTTCTTTTTCCGAATACATCCACGATTGCAAGCATCGCCAACGCAGGAAAACCATCGATTGGATGTCAAATTTGAGCAATTTTGCTCTTTTCCAAATGAGCAACAGTCCTCCCACCATCAGCAAGTCAGCCAGCACAAACAAACCTTCCACCATTTCCCATCAAATCGCCGACTTGGCCAATGTCGAAGACATCGATGAGTACGAAGTGCTCCTTGTCAAGAAACTTGCTGATAAGAAGTCCTTGGTGGCAAGCTGAGTGAACCATTTTGACTGTACTTACATATTACTGTTCCTTTTGTTCCATTCACTCATTCACACTCTCATTACTCTTTTAGGTTATCATTCTAATGGAACACTCACAATAAAGTCATATAATCTGATTCAATATTTTCAATAAACTTTAAGCACGTTTCCATCTTTATTTTGCTCAATCTCGAGCGAGTGTTATCTGTAAGTGTTCAGCATGTCCGTATGTTCCAAGTACAAATGAGTGCTCGGTGCTAGTTGCGGCGTCGAACATGACACAATCATATGTTTGTGTCTGCGTTAATTGCACCGAAATTATGATCAATCGTAGACAGGCACACTACGAGAGTGTTGTTGGTCTGGTGAATATGGCATGTCACATTTAACCACACGGGACAGGGCAGCAGCACAACAGCGCACAACAGTCCACTGGCACAAGCAATCCTCACAGAAAACAGATAACACTGTTTGATTGTTGCACAACCACCTCTCGCCACCACCAGCGAGTACCAAAATACCTACACTGTTGCACCGTTGATTGGAGCACACACATTCACTTGCAAATGGAGTACCGAGTGATAGAACATGATAACACAAGTACCTTCTACCTGTAAGAAGTATGCTGCAGTGACATTTCACTGCCCACCGTAGCTATTTGAATGAACATATCTCAATTCTATGAACACTTCCACTAGGCTCACTCAAAGGATATTTGACAAAACGTGTCAAGTCATGCGTGAGCTTTTGCTTATAACCAAATTGCAGTGTTCATCAAAAGACCCAACCGCAATGTCTCACTTACTGTGGGCAAAAGACAAAAATAGTGGCACGAAAAGCGAATCGAAGTGAATGTGTGTTCGGTTGAGTGAGCGAATTCGTTAAACCTGGTCATGTTTTGGTGTTCCTGTACCGGCACACAACAACAATGCCTCTCTATCAGTCTCTAAAACTGAGCTGTACTGAGTGAAAGGACACTTTTGGATAATGCAATGACAAACTAGGCTCACGGTCATTCACATAACATTTCAAAAAAGATCAATATTAGGTAAACTGATCAGTGGGCACAACATTGACCAACTAAGTCTATCCAACATCCTACAAAATGCGCTCAGCCAGACGACATTTGCCTGCTGATGGTTACAATGAAACATCCAAGATCGATGTACTTGGTGCTGACTAGGTTTGGTCAGTTTGAAGTGTGCCATTGTTGTGTTTGTTCGTTTGGTTCATGTAGAACGTTGTAGCTAGTGTCAATTAACCAACACGACCACGTATGAGCTTATTGAGTTGTACATCACTTTTGAGTTATCAATGACCATCACTGGCCAATTGTTCATTGAGATCTATATTGATCGATCGCCACTGCTACTACCACAGTGATGAAGATAACTTTGAGTCCCTCAAGTGAAGAACAACTGCATGAACGTAATATGACAGACATAGTGAATATCTTGTTGAACAGTGTTCTCAGCTGTCTGCTAATGAGCCGAACATGTTAGACAATGCATACAGAATTTGGTGATGTCAGAAGGATAAACGAAATGGAGATGGAGATGGACACCACAAGACGACTACAACCAAGTCGGAACAAGTGGTCATTTCCACTGGCAAATATCAAAAGTAAATTAACAATTTGAGAACAAAATTCATTTTAATAGAAACAAAATTAAACTGTAATACTAAACATGTTGTACGGGATATTTAGATAACATTCGTGATACTCTAATTGTAAACATAATAATAACACAAAATAACACAAACATTCGTGGATATATCAGTGATGACTTACTGAAGTGATCACTTCGATTTAAGCCAAAACAATCACTGTCCAACAAGTTTCTTTTTAGTGGATTGGTTTCGTATGATAGCAATCTTCATGACAAAAACCTCAAACTTCTCCTTCAAATACTTCAATCGGTACTTTTCTGCATTCGACAGTGAAACCATTGGTCCATCTGCAAAAATCAATCAATACTTTACATTTAATAAGAAAAAAAAGGAAAATCACCTGAACTTAAGTTTGACATTACTTTAGCGTCATTGTTGGCAAACTGTTGTTCCAGCTTATATCTATCGGCTAGACAGTTGTACTCTTCGAACATTTGTCGAATTTTGATTTTATATTCCGCCAAGGTTGGAACACCTTGAGACTTCTTTGGTTGATCTGAAAATAATAATCAGTTACTGATGACTAACAATTAATAAATCACAAACAGTACCAATGGATTTGGAATTGGAGTTTGCAGCTAATTCGCTTTTTGGTGCAGAGTGGGACACTGACAAATGATCGTTTGAGCCAGAATTCAATTGGACATTAGAACTTGAGTTGATTGGTGCAACTGAATTAGATGATTTGGATTTGCTTGCCATCGAAAGAAGAAGCATCTGAACTTCGATAGACTGAGAATAATCATCGGGGTCTGGGGTAAATGAGTGATCGGGTTTACGAAGGATTGAATGTGACTGAGGCAATGTTTTTTTGACTTCAACAAAATCTCTTGATTTCGGTTGAATTCGATCTACTTTGGTAGTAGACAAAGGCAGAATAGGACCAACTGGGTCTGGAGTGAACGAGACCTCAGGAAGTGATGAACAAAATAGAGCATCTCCAAGGCTCCGCACATCATCAAGTGGAGGTGGAACAAAATCCATAAAGAAATCTTCAAAACCAGCAGAACTTTCGTCTGAATCTTGAGCTGCGGAGGCATAAGGGAGATTAATGTTCGGAGCACTTTTGAGCGTTTCCACCAAATCCTCCATTTTGGAAGCAGCAGAGTCTTTGGTTGTAGTAGTGTTGGTAGACTTGAGTTGAGCTATTTTGTTCTTGGATAGCTTATGATGCTCCTTGTAAATCTCGTTCAGTACCAGCACACTCGATTCAGACACAACTTGATCACGTTCAGCGGATTGAGCTTCCTTTCGTTGTCGTTTAAGTCGTCCCTCTTCTGCCGAGCCCAGTAGCCAACAAGGTGGTGAGGCAAATTCTGATGGTTTGTTGGAACGATGGTTGACACGCACGGTAGATTTGATGGAAGGATTTGAAGTGATTCGGTTTGATGGTTTGCACATAGCCAAATAAGAAGAGAATAGCGCCTCACCACCAGAACGATCATCAGCACCATCAGCACTAACGCACAGTGCTTTAGGGGTGCTTGGTTGATATGAACTTGGTCGTTTCTTCTTTGTGAATTCGTCCATCGTGAGGTTGAGGTTGGGTAGAAAATTTGCTGAACACAAAAAGGTACAGAGTAGAATGCAAAAGGGTAAAAGTCACAAAGTTGAGGACGTTGTCGACACCAAGCATTCACGAACAAAAATGAACTGAGTGATGCCTGCTCGAAAGCACGCCTGTGGATGAGGCAAAAATGAGGTGGCGATGAGGTGACGATGAAGACTCACAGCAGTACGAACACGACAGACTACAACACAGCTCAAAACATATACCGAAAGAATGTGTCAAAATGTTTTGCTTCTCTGTCAACAGATGTCGCCACTGCTGCTTTGATCACACACTACCTTTTACATTGTACCATACACAGACTGTACACTGCACTACAGTCAGTACTTTTCTCTCACATGAGAACAATGTAAAATGTAAAATTCAAAATAAATAAGTGAGTGATCACTGGATGGATAAGTGCCAGGCTGACCTGGCCACTGCTTACCACTCACTCAATCCACTGACCGAATGACGAACAAGCTTATTAAAGGATTTAATGGACAAAAAACACAGACAACAATGACACTAAAGGGAAATTGAGGACAAAACAATTTACATTGTCCACTGAGTGGATAATTAGAATGCAATCAAGTAAAGTTACAAATGACTGACGACTACAACACAACACAACACAACACAAAACACGCACACACACACTCACACACAATGACCATTCTGTGGAGTGTGTTAATTTCAGTATACTATACAATCGTCCACGTGTAGTGGAAATGTGACAATCAAATGATGTCAAATACCCGAAAGGCTTTGCTAAGTAATGGCACTCTTCATTGACACTAAATGCACAGAATGCCCTCGGTGGCAATGAAGGGTGCCATTACTTAACATAGCCACAAGTGCTTACTGTGTTGGTGTTAATACGTTGGTGTCCAAATATGCCAATTCGTACTTATCAAGAGAGGTCACAGTTGAATGGAACGCGTGTGGTTAAAACCGACTGCCACCGACACAAGAACAATCGATCACGTTCAGAATGGTAAGTGTGCGTGGCAGTGTCCGAGTGTCCATTGTGTGAGTGCAAGTGTGTGTGCCGGTCTGTGTGTGCTAGTTTGTGTGTGCCGGTCATTGTGCGCCAGTCTATGTGTGCACATCTTTTTGGTAAATATCCTTTGTCTTTTGTGTGGCTTACTATCCATACTTGTGGTGGTGGTGATGGTCCTTTCGAGGATCATCATCATTACCACCACTCAACACGGTTCAGTCTTAGTGAGTCTCGCCAGCAAGTCACTCGTATGCACACACCGCCCTCACCACCAACACGACCGTATTTGTCTTCTCTCAAAGTGGCCTTCTCTTACTTGCCCTCATATTTCTCCCACTGTTTCTTGTTGGACATTGTGCTCATTGGCTCACTACTTACTACACAGTATCTCAAATGTTAAGAATGTTCACACCCTCAAGTGCATTACTGTTCTATATGTGATGTTCGTTGTGCCCGTTCAGGTCTGTGTTTGAAATGCCACCACCAACACGCCAATCTCATTCTATTCTCTATTGAGTGTTGTGACGATAAAAATATTTAATTTGAAATTTAAAAGTACTAAAAAATGAAAAACAATTAAAAATGTTATTTAATATTCAGTTCAGTATTAATAAGTACAGTTCAGTATAAAAACATTAAAAACAAACAATAAAGATCAGGCAAGACATCACTCAATGTCTAAAGGCTGTCTCAAATCTTCTAGTGTGACATTTTCGAATGAAATAGCCTCATCGTCATCAATATCGATCTCGACAGAGATGGTGTGAAGGAACTTGCAGTCCGTAAATGGAAACATGGTTTGAGAGAGGCAGTGCATGAGCTGCTCTCTGGTGATTAACTGACCATCACCTTGCGCCTCATCGAACTCACAGACACCACATCGACGATTGCCAATGTCACCTGCAGCAACGCACGCATCAAGTGCCTGTACGTTTGGCATCGTCATGCGATGTTGTCTTACGGATGTTAAGTCAACGGGATGTTGAGAATGCACAAGTAATTGTGATTGCTCATCCCGACAGCAAACAGTTTGAAGGACTTGATCGACAGCAGCACAGGTAGAGCTTCTTCGTTCTCACCCTCGTCATCGAAATCGAAATTCAAGAAAAGCTTCAGATGGATCAAACGAGTCAGCTGGGACAGGCACTGAAAGATGTGCTGAATTGGCCATTCATCAATGGCGCCATCCGAATGAATGAGATCCAGTGTAGTGATAGAGCTGAAGTGGGAGCAGTAATCTTCGAGCTCAACATCCCGAAACAAATCGATGCAATGGATGCGATCGAACTGAGTGCAAAACTTGTGATTCATTGCGTAGTAAGGCCTCACGTCTGCATCAAACATATAGAACGTCTCACAGAGGTGTTAGGTGCAGTCGAAGCTGTGCATTTGATACTGCATAGGTGCGAATCGTGTTGATCAGCACATCGGTCAAATCGGATGAATGAAAATTGAAGTCATTCAATTGGGCGAGGATAGGAAGATGGAGTTGGACAGTGTTTGGGCCAAATGGGAAAACCCTTTCAATCTTGCTGAAATACGCGCCGAAAAAGTTTAAAGTCAAATGTCTGAGCAATGGCAGCGAGTTGATTGCATCGAGGAGTGGTCCAAAAGCTTGCTCGGTTATTCGAATGAAACCAGAATCTACGCGCAGCTTGAACGAGATCAAGTTGATGCACCATAAACGTAGCAATATGGTGACACCCACAAGTTGGGACACCGATCTCATGGTGAAAGCAAACTGGAGAGTGGTCACATTGGGCAGTGTGACGGTCAGGCCAATCAATACATTCATGTGCAGCCATTGGAAGTGCACAGAGTCCCACGAGGGCAATTGCTGTTGAGGGTAAAGTTGAGTGTCGTCATCGTTAACGATGCGCTTTTCATGAGCATCCAGTGGTGGACTGAAGTCTGGATTGGATCCACCAATCACTAGGGTCAGCTTGTGTACGCTCAGAGCAACTGTTCGCTGTAACCGACGCCACCTGATGCATACACGTCTAACTTGGAGTAGATCACGTACAAGGGACACGTGCAAAGATCCATTTGAGACAAAGATCGGGAAGATAGTTGACATTGCTAGCATTGGCTAAGGGTGAGGAAATGGGATTTAGTATGATTGAGGAATAGAATGAGAATTAGTTGGCACATACCAGGCACTGTTGGTGATGCGTTGTCAACGATGGCATTCGCCTCGAAATGGGTGCACAAATTAAGCACTTGTTGATGACCATTGTTCAGTTCTGACACGGCTTGTTGAGGTGAGCCTTTCATGGTACTATTGACTTGCATGTTGAGGTGAGTTCAAAAGAGAGTGATAAAGTGACTAAGAAAATCAAATGCCAGATAAGACCGAATCGAGATGAAATCGCCCCTAATGGGAGCGAAGATTCGGCAGCAGCAAAGAAGACCAAGTCTAAATAAGAGAGAAATATCAAAATGTAAATGTCAGTTTGGGCCAATGTCATGAGTAGTGTGATAATGGAATGAAGTAACGAGATTGGATAGGAACAGAACAGGACAAGTAAGCTCTCTACAAAGGAAACTGTTTGTTGAAACACTGACAAGACTACTGTCAAGTCGCACACAAACTAGAGATTCAATTGATCTACTCTGACTGTTGTGGAGATACAGAGTGGACAAACATGGTAAGATATGCTTACTGAGGAACACAGGTAATGTCAGACACGAGACAGGACAGACTACAAAGAACAACCTGATTCGTGTGCACATTTGCCGTGTAGAGTGGCATAGAGTTAGGCGACTATGTCTGGTTACATAGTTGAACTGACAATATATGACAATACAGACAATCGAGACAGAAGTGAATGGGGTGAGATAGTGTCAATGATTGATGTGTGAGACAGAACAGAGCAGCAGCTAACGCACTGCACATCACTAAGACATGTAGAGTCTTACGTAGTACACTAAAGAAGTGAGGGAAATTCGATGCAAACGATGCAACACTATACAGATTGGTGGTTTTCACTGAGCTGATGTAGACGATCGAAGATGGATATCGAAAGAAAGAGTAGAGAGTAAAGAACGGTTGAAGGGTAAAGTGACCACACTAAAACCAAAAACAAACTTAGAAAGCCAATCAAAATCACACACAGAGACGTAGACGTGTGGTGTTTGTTGTGTATAGGAATAGTTTTCACTCACACAAATGTTCAACACAAGTCGATGCTGTGCACAGATGAAAGTCGAAATAGCTGTGATAGTGATAGACTGATTAGTAGTAGTCAAATGCTAATCATAGTACGAAATCGATTCGAACGCGCAATCGTAAGTGGCATTTTGTTTGTGCGCACTATAACAAAAGCTAATCTACAAAACTGAGAGTGACATGCCACTGACATTTAGAGTAATAATGTTCAATCGGTGTACTTGTAAACATAATTGACACATCGGGTGATGATCCAATTGGTCCAACGATATATTTAGAGGGAATAAGATAGTCGGGCAAGAATGTAGAAGAGTTTAATGAGAGTCGACCGCTCGGTATGGAGTCTAATCGGAAAGTGAAGAAGAGAGACTGACGTATGTGTTACTTTGAAGGAGGTGCAGTAGCAGACATACAATGCAACTCTTGAGAGAGAAAAAGATATACAGCGTAAACGAGTAAAAGGGGAGCATCAGGAGATGAGACTGTAAATGCCCTTTACATATCATGCAAATTAGATAAGGTGGTCAATAGGTGCATGTTGTGACATTTGTATTAGTGAGTGTGATTGTACTAGCAATGATAGGCGTTAAGTAGAATGGTGGAAAAGAGGGAAATAGGACCAGTGAACGAGTGCAGTGACGAGTGCAGTGGAAGAATGCAGTGGCAGAGTGCAATGGCAGAGTGCCGTACCACACTCGAGTGGTCGAGTCTAGTGACCGAGTACTGTGACAATGCCTGATGACATAGATGAGAGACAGAGCTAACGAAGGCAACCAAGGCTGACAAGGAAGACACAGCCCCAGTCACCCTAAAAGACACACATACAAATCAACAAATGCACTTACCTACTAGAGTGGACGAATCCAACTAATGCAAATGTTGGCTTGAGGAAGGCAAGTCTTCAACGATGGTGTGAATTGCGGATGGAATGTTGAGTAGTCTATAATAATAGTCTTCTGAGAGAGTTAGTCAATAGATCAGAGAGAACGAGACAAAATTACCAGAGGCAGACGAAAGTAGTGAAAGAGCGAGAGAGTGAAGAGTATGAGGGTATGAAGACAATGCTGATGTGATTGACTGGCTAGCACATGCACAAACAGGCACAGGAACACCACTAAAGCAAGCAATGCTCGATGTGTACTGGTGAGGTATGAGAACGAATAGGACAGTGATGGTTTGGTGGTGTTTGTGCTGCCGCCGTGATTGCTAACCAGTAGTGTGAGTGCTCGCTTTGTTTTCGTTTTGTTGCATTCGCTACACATTGAGCTGTCTGTTTTGACTGGATATGGCCACCTGACAATGCGAATGCAGCACGATCGGAGGTGTGGGATGGTGACCGACGGCATCCAAAATCATCATCCATGCACATATTCACATTGTCACTCGTGTTGCTCTCATCATTAGCCCCAGCGGTGATTCCCTGGCTCATGGCTAAGTGAGCAACATTAGCTATATGCCTCTTTGCTACCATCAACATCAGTGGAGCACTGGAAAAGAATTACTCAAAGTTGGATTGCATGTATCCGTGATCAGCTTTACAAGGCTTACTTTCCATACTAACCATAGTACACTACTCACTGTTGACAGCTGTGGAATCGTATGTAAATGTTGCACTCGAATGCTAACTCACACCACACTATTACTCAAAATATCAAGACGACCCGCACGGACAGACTGTCAGGATTGAGTTGTCACTGGGTGCACTAATATACGATAATACTATAAGCACCAGCAGACGAGTAAATATGCATTGGTGAATGATAACAGTCCAAACCACAAACTAATGATGATTTATGTGCAACCATTTGTGTGTGCAGCAATCGGAATGCTCCAACAGACAGACAGTGAAGACAGGTAGGCAGCCAATGGCAAGTAGACTAGTGTTGATCACGATTGTCGTCAATCAACACAACAGACAACCTCAGAGAGAGAGAGAGAGAGAGAGAGAGAGAGAGAGGGAGAGAGAGAGAGAGAGAGAGAGAGAGAGAGAGAGAGAGAGGGCGAGAGAGAGGGAGAGAGAGAGAGAGAGAGGGCGAAAGAGGGCGAGAGAGAGAGAGAGAGAGGGCGAAAGAGGGCGAGAGAGGGCGAGAGAGGGGCGAGAGAGAGAGAGAGGGCGAAAGAGGGCGAGAGAGGGCGAGAGAGAGGGCGAGAGAGGGCGAGAGAGGACGAGAGAGGGCGAGAGAGGGCGAGAGAGGGCGAGAGAGGGAGAGAGAGGGCGAGAGAGAGAGAGAGAGAGAGAGAGAGAGAGAGAGAGAGAGGGTGAGGGTGAGAGAGAGAGAGAGAGAAGGTACTTCATGGTGTGTAGTCGTAATGTTGGTTTAAATAGCAAACAAATCAAATAAGATTTATAGATTATAAAGATATACTTTAATGTGAGCATGTAAATTCACTCAATTACAATTTAATAATATAAAATAATAAATCTATTTGATTGGCGGATAATAAAGATGGATGCCACCACAGAGACTGAGCAAATAGAGTGAGGCCACTTTAAAGAAGAGTACCATCTTCCTCTTTGACAACGACAATAGTTGGACTTGCCAGCTGAGGGAACAGTTGCATCGCATTGTTCTCGTACTGATAGAAAAAGGCAAGACTGTTGGTTCGAATGTTCAGTGTTTGCAGTTGTGGGAAGAGGCGTGCAAAAGAGGCCTTGAACTGAGTGAACGAGTAGTAAACGGGCAGTACTGGTCCCAGTGTGATGGTGCGAATGGAGTTGAACGGGGCAAATATGGTCGACATTGGCTCGACGAAACGGTTCAACTCAGAGTCGAGAGTGGTCTCGCGCAAATGGGGCAGACCAGCCAATTGAGCAAGGACCATTTGGAGTGGCACCTGAGAGGGAAGAGGGAGAGAGTGATTAGTGTGATGTACTCGAGTTTGTTCAGACAGACTTACATCTTCCAGTCCAGCAATGTGCAACACTTCTATCTTCTCAAAGTACTTGCACACAATCGCGTGCAACTTGAGCATCACTCGATGTGACACTACGTCCGGCATCTTACCACCAGTCCATTTGATGGTAAAGCTAGTCAAATTTCTGCCAATGTTAGTATTGTTGGCCACCAGTAGTTCCAACAAAGCCATGTTACAAACCATGGGAACACCCTCGGAAAAAGCGAGAACTAACGTTTTCAGTACAGGTCCTGTCTGTCGAAACAGTGGCTCCAACTCCCACTTGTAGTTGCTAATGATTAGCATTGTCACCCGCTGCAGCAAGGAGTTTCGTGCCACGATCAACGGTGGCATTTGAGGTGCGTTGAGCCAATGCAAAATACGCAACGACGGAATTGCACTTAGCGCATAGTACCAATCCGTGCGTACATCTTCCGAGCTTTCGTGCCCACCGTCAATGTGGACTTGGTGTAGGCGGCCGTTTGCAGGGGCCCAGCGAGCCACCAATTCAGGGAATACAGTCGCAAGTCGATCGTGAAAGTCGATGGCAATGGTGTTCACTCTGCTGAGCAGTTCAATCAGCAAATCGTATCGATCATCATTGTCAGGTTCGTCCGCCTTGAAGTCACGGCCCACCATCAGGCCAATCCATGGACTTTGGTAATCGCGGTTCGGATTTACATCGTTCTTCAGGTAGACGATGATGCGATCAGAGCATAGTGTCGACAGCTCCTGCCTAAGTTTGGGTGATATGCTTGGAATGAGCCCAAGATCACGCCATTCGAGCCACTTTAGACCGGAGGCCACCTTCGGGATTAGAACCGACTCGGCGGTCGTTTTGGACGGAGCCTGAACCGACTGTTCGCCGCTTCTCGGGTGCTGCTTTGACTTCTTCTTCTTTCCTTTGTTTCCTTTGGTGGGAGCCATCCTGAAGAGAGTCTATGGAGAAGTTAGAAGACACAAGCGAAATGGGCACGAAGACGAGGCTGCAGACAGATCTGTAGGAAGAAGGCACAACGAAAAGTGAGCGAAGAGGTCGAGAGAACTGACGGTGATCGGTAGGGAGGCACAAACGACAATGACAAAAGACGGTCGTACACGATGACAAAGTTGAGAGCAAAGTGAAAAAGCCACTCATCGTCGTCGTCCACTTAGTCAGCCAATGGTCAGGCCACTAAAGTCGATCTAAGCAATGGCGCATGAGCTGTGAAATATAGCATTCATATCACACTGAACTAATAGGTGGCATTCTCTCCTGCCACTCAATCAGTTGCGCGCGGTTAAATCGGAAAAACAAACGGCTCACAACCGATACGCATCTCTGTTATCGTTATAACTCACCACGAATGATGAGTTGAAAGTGCTGTTCAATAACGTAGTGCCTGTGCATCAGCACTCCAAACGAGTAAGGAGTAGTAAGGAGCACTTGATGGGACAGTGGCAGACTCACATTGTCAGACTCACATCAGCATTTAATGTGTCACTTGTATGGCTCGACAAAAACATTCTTCCTCACTCAAGCGTTCCTAGTGGCTAGTGGCTAGTGGCTAGTCCCTCAGACGCCTGTATGAAAATTGTGAAGCTAAAAGCAAGAGAGATTTCGATGGAAAACGACCGAGAATCTTGTTACAAGCAATACCCGAAGCACAGCGCCAAAAAGGTGGCCCAATCAATCACCAACCAGAAAATGACAACTCGCTTTCAAGTACTCGCAAATGCAACCTTGAAGGAATTCTTCCTTAACTGGACCGAAATTCCGAAGTACATTGTTCCAGATTTCTTCCTCGCCCAGATCTTCAGTGGTCACGGGTCCTTTGGAGAATATCTGAATCGCCTCAAGGTACGCGACGAAAATAATCGAATACACAGTCCTTTTTGCTGGTGTGATGGACGAACAATTCAAACTGTGCAGCACATCATGATCCACTGCCCACTATTTGAGGACATACGATCTGATGGCTACTTGGGCCACTCTGGCGAATTAATCGGCGACATTGACAACCTGAGGCACTGGATCTTTTCGGAACCTCAATTCGAACGGCTCTGTCAAGTCAAGAAGTTTATTGTGGACAGACTCCACGAATACCGTGACAACCCACACCGAGTCCCAGCTCACCTTCAAATGTCCCAACGATCCCAACTTGGTACATTCGACCTATGATCTCTTATCTACAACCATCCATAACCTCAGCATTGCAAATATCATCCCATATTTAATCTCATATGTACATTTGTAATATTATTTTCATTTCCACCTTCTTATTTTTCCCCCTCTTGTATTATATTGTAAATAGCATCACCAAAACGATTAATCTTTCTTAAAACCAAACTACCTCTGTAACCCTTTACTCCAACTGTAATTCATAACACATTTTTGTAACCTATTCGCTGGCAGTCTAATCAATAAAGATACCCGAACTGGTTTTCCAAACAAAAAAAAACTCAAGCGTTCCTGTGTAACTTACACAGTGTAAGCTATCATTGTGCATCACATCGCGAGCACGCAATGTTCACTGGAAGGCAGAGTCCTGGAGTGGTCAGTGGTGCCCACAACCATTCATTGCATTGTTGTCGATGGCTACGATGCTGCACTGGTCATATCAATTTGCCCAAGAGCTAACACCGCACATTGAGCTACTGTGTTCAATAGAGCAAAAGAGAAATCTCACTTGCAACCGATCGAAACGCGTACTGCTCAATGTGGCAAGTGCCAGACCAGACGATCCAGTACCAGTAGTGAACAATCGAGCAGTTCCAGACGTATCAACTGCAGTCACACTGCCACTGTCTTCTACTTGTTCCTAACAAGCGAAACGAAACCAATCAGGCACCGAGTAAGATGAGCGGCTCATTTGAGCAGAAATACGAGCACACAAGATAGCCAGTGCTCAAACGTTGTTTTTACTAGTGGTCATCATTTAGAACGTATGAATACTTGTTCTCAAACGTCGCAAAGACGTCAGAGGTGTCAGTGGCAGAGCTAACGAATCGGGTAAATCTAGTAGAACCTTCAACCCATTCCAGTCAAAACAGACCCAAGCCCAGTCTAGTCCGAGCAGAACACCACAAGTGCTCACCTTGAAAGTCCTAATCCCTGGTCTCATAAGCAGCACTACACATACTCGAGCAGCTGTAATATCGCTTTAAGTCAGACAAATGTAATCACAAAGCGACATCTGCAAATATCCTAGCAAATCGCAAACACACACTCGCACATGTTCAATCAGTCATAACTCATGTCACACCTTACTTACATCACCCACACGCATCCAACGCCTGCACCTGTACTGTGCACACACACACACTCACAAACACACACCAGCACGCACCAACTCGAATCACACACCAAAAAAGTAAAGTGATTATTGAACCAATCAACACTAACGGGAACAGACGAACAACAAATACTCAACTAAATAAAACAGGACACACACACACAAAGATATGAGGATTGACACGAAAAAACAATTAACTTTGCTCACTGCGAACAAGGTCATTACTGATGAAAGCACACTTAACCCTCCTGTACGCCTTACTTACTTACTTACAAGTAATTACTGGTTAGCACAAGGAGTGTATGCTGCTCGAAAAAGAATGCATCAGGCGCCATCAGAACACTATCTGTTGTTCATTGGAATGCTCACCAGTCTCAACTGTGGCACAAGACTCCTATCCCCCAGTATTACTCACCACTGGTGGCACACATTCGAGCACCAACAAAGTTGAGCTTTAAATGAAGCAAACGACAACATAAAGACACAAACACCGACTTACTCGAACAACACAGACCGTGGACAATGTAGCATGTGTAGAGTGTATAAGCAGAGTGCCACATTCGAGTGATTCAATCGTTATAAGGCACATAAAAAAGTCACCCGGCCTGAATTGACTCATACAGTGCGATCACTTACACAGTGACTCCAGTGACCTTTCACCCAGATGTAGTGACCAGTGAGCGTTATGGACATCATCACCGTTGCCCAGCAAGCTTCAATGAACAGGCACAACTTGTGCCTCGCCACCAACAGCACCACGGAAAGCGAATATCAATGCTCGGAGGAATGAGGGCAAGGATACAGGCAAGATGGTATGTTAGCAATTATACAAAGACGAGACGCCAAAGCACCGCTTACAATGCACAACACAACAAATGTTTCTAGGCACATGCAGGTGATAGCACCTGATAGCTATTCAAACGATACTAACATGAAAGTGCACTCGATGGCATGCAGTAACTCGATGCTCAACTCTCTGTGGCAAACCAGTCGATTCATTCCCAACTACACAATGAACTTGTTCTCGATGGTAGTGATGGCACAATCTATTAAGCTAAATGTGGACACTTATCTCGCAACGCACAATCACAGGGCAATAGAAAGTGCATCATTGTGCTCGACGTGAGACCTTGCTACTGACTACTCGACTCGTAGTGGAATATAACTTTCTACTACACACAAAGACGACATCATTGACTGCACAGAAAGAGGATTGTGCCAGTAGAGGATTACACGGCAACCACACAATGCACACGAGTCGAATAGGGCAGAACAAATGTAATGAGATGAGACTACTCAGAGGAGAGCACTGTTCAGTTGTGACAAGGCTCCTGTGGAAACTCATAATCAGAAAAACTTGTAGCAAAACATTACACAATGCATAACACAATGATGATTCAGTAATAATTCAGTGCACCAATTAGTGTGCACGGTAAGTGTGGTGCAACAGTGAGAAAGTCAAAGAATGGAAAGCTAACTGGTGGTGGTGGTGGTGGTGGTGGTGGTGCTAGGTTCACTCACCATCTAATACTTATGGCTTTCTTTGAGTTCTAATACAACTAAGACTTTTCGAGCGAATGTCAAAATGTGCAAATGTGATTTAAACAAATAAACTGTTAGCACTATTCTATTTGCATAGAGTTACAGGTTGGTAGAGCAATTACACACAGACTAAGCACCGAATAGCACACAACTGGATTGAGTGCCGTTTAATGTTGACACCTCAGGCTTAAGCACAACTCGATCTCTAAGCCACGTATCTCTAGAATTAAGGCGTGTGGTGACGCCAGACACACCACCGCCACACTAGTTGCAATCAAATCGTCTACTGGCCAGGACATTCATGAATAGGGTGCACACGATTGTGTACTGCAGTAGGACACAAACTAAATGATAGAAACATGTTGGAACATACCTTTTCGTTTGGTCCTTCGGTGATAATAAAGCTGCTTGATAGTATTGAATCGAGATAGGACACGAACGAGACTAGCTGAGAGTGAATGCCAAGAAATATACCAAGTTAGCCAATGGCAGCGGTGAGCGACGGCCACGAGTGAGAGAGGACAGACGACGAGATTAGCAATTGGAGGAAGTAGAGCGGATAGAGTTTACCAGCAAGCAAAGAGTCACTTAGATAGATTGTGTGAGAGAGAAAACACACTCACGCGATACACCTGAGATGAAGAAGCATAAGGTAAGTTGTGCCGACGACAAAGACGATGGCTGGCTGGCAAGACGATGCTGTTTGCTTGTAGGTGACCGCAACGAGTGAGTACAACGAGACAAATGACAAACACAGACAGACCATCTTTGATGGGAGAAGGAGAAGTGAACATCGACTAATGTGCCACCACCAGTGACGTTTAACGTTCAGTACACTCACTTGGCTGGTCAAGTGATGAGCGAGTATGTCTAAATAGAAAAACACTGCTGCCATCTATCGAGGAAAATTCGAAACGATCGGATCGCTCTGGTGAATATGAGCGCACACTGTCACAACAGGCACACACATCGAACTCGAGCACACACATGCTGACAGAGAGACTGACTTTCTCTTCTGTTTGAAGTAGACAACGTAGTTGTCTCGCTTTGACTGTGTATAGTACATCTACCACTTTGGTCATCTCATTTTGCGAGTCACCCCGTCTGCCCAATCTCGGTCCGGTCTGGTACTGTCCGTGTTTGCCATCTCTATTCGAATTTCGAACTTAATCTCATGCTGTACTACACCTGAACAGTGGCCGCCTCTTCACCGAACCACAAGCATCGTATCGAGTCGTTCTTTGGTCCTCCTCTGATATCTTCATCGTCCTCTCCTATTCTCCTTTGTATCGCTCAATCAAAGCCTCACTATGACAGCTGATTCGTGGCAATCTCGTCTCGGTTATATGGCAACACGGAAAATGATTGAAGATATGATGGATAATGGCTACTTTGGCGAGAGTGTTGACATGCTGTGCAGTCCGTCAGTGAGTTATCCTCAACTGTAAGTTGGTTTGTGCTGTGGTGTGTGAACATTTTATGATGAACACTTTCTCTCTCAGGTCACTCAACCTTCCAGCTGTTAGTACATCAGCACCGCTTGAAGTTGTGAACTGTGGTGTGTTTGATTCGATCAATGTCCCGCCCACTGGATCCTCATTCAACAATCGATTTGTTGTCATCTTTGTGGATGACTATTCGCGCTACGTCACTCTCCACACTGTCTTTGGTCACGAGGATGTCTTGTCTTGTGCTGAGGATTTTGTCAAAGAACAAAATGAGCTACCAGGACGGACTGTGAAGCTGTTCTCCGTGGATAGAAGCGTTGAATTTGATGAATCGTTCAAGGAAGTAGTTCGTTCTCATTGTGTTACTGTGAAGCGTAATGAAGCTGCCATCTCGGTTACTGAGGAGATCAATCGTTTTCTCTGGCAGATTGTTGATGTTCTGTTGGAATCTGCCAACTTGGACGATTCGTTCTGGCTGTTTGCACTCGAGTATGCTGTCTTCACCTTTAACCGCATAATCAACAAGTCCACTCACGTGACTCCATTCGAACGATGGTCTCAAACATCTTTCAACTATCAACCATCACCATTGCATTACCGTAACCTGAAGCCTGATTATGAGCAGCTGTATGCCTTTGGTGCACAGATTGGTCATTTTGGTGTTCTCCTTGGTTACCGTGAATATGGTGTGACAGAAGCGTGTTATCGTGTTTATGATTTTTCGACTAAGGAAATGTCACTTGTTAGATCAAACGAGAACGGTATTATTTTGAGACTTATTTTGACTAATCAATGACCTGACTTAAATGTAATCTGATGAAACTACTTAATTGTCAACATCAAACTTTTTATTGTGAATTTCATTATTTTTATTGTATAATTATATCAATACTATTGCAAAAAACAATATTGCATAATTTAGTAACTTTTTATTGTAAATTTCAAGATTTTTATTGTATAATTAAATACCAGCCCGGATTGGCTTATAATTTTTGATGCAATAAAAATCTTGAAATTTACAATAAAAAGTTACTTAATTTTGCAATACTGTTTTTTTCAATACAATTCATTAAAAGTTGCCATAAAAATATTAGATTTTGCAATAAAAAGTTTGTTTTGATAATTTCCGAAATTTACATTAGATTACACTAGAGATAATCAAATTAACAGATATATGTTTGTATTTCTTTCCATTTCAGAACATTTCCACAATTAACACAAGTGGTAACCACTTATTGGTTGAGGTGACGTGACGCCCGAGGTAGATATAGATGCAACACGTTCAGCCAACCACCGCTGTTTAGTAAACAGTGTTTACTTTCTCTTGATGTTCTCCTGTGTGATAGTCGATCGAGACATTGATTCAATCATTCATTCAGTCGATTTTCCTCTTGAAAGTCTGTGTGTGAACGCATCATTGTCAACATGTCATCAGAACAATCACAAGTTATCCGATATGACTCTTCTGATGATTCTATCGATGCAGACGAAAACAGCGATCCCAACAACCAATCTCCCCCAACCAAACGCCAAAAACGATGCAATGCCGATTATGACACGATTATTCACACTTTTGACAATGTGATCCAAGCTAGAAAATATGTTACTGATCTTTGTTTGTGGAACTTTAAATTAGACTCCAATTCAAGTGAAGGAATTGTGCATCTGGGTGCCTAATGATTCGTGCGAGTGCTACGTGCAAACAAACCAGAAAGAGCACTCACATCAACCAAGACAACTCACAGGCATTAACAAAAGTACTAAAGAGTCAATAAATCAATTGTGGCAACAGGGTGTGAGGAAACCGAGGGAAATTCTCAAAGTTTTGCGATCACAAACTATCACTAATGCTGAAATCATTTGTCCATCTCAACGACAATTGGATAACTATCTGTACACCGTTCGGCAAGGAGAAGGACCGCCAGTGATTTCGATTGGTCAACTGGAGCGACACTCACTGGACAACAAATTCCACGACAAATTGGGTGATGACGAAACTTTTGTAATGAACTCGTGTTTTGATTACGAAAAGAAAACATTTGGACTATTTTGGACAACTAAACGACTGATTTCTCAAATTCAATTTTCACAATCTGTTCATGTTGATTGTACATACAAATTGAATTTTTTGGGATTTCCCGTGTTGGTCATTGGAACAACTGACAAGCAAAAACACTTTCACCCGTTCGGTGTCGCACTGATGTCAAGTGAAAACACGGAATCATTTACTTTTGCATTTGAATCACTGCTCAAGTGGGATTGTGAATTTCAACCAAAAGTGTTGATTGCGGATTGTGCTCCCCAAATAACGAATGCATTCGAATCAGTTTTTGGATCTGATTTTGTTCGAGTACATTGCTGGGCACACGTGAAGAGACATTTTCGTTTAAACCTGAGATATCCACTCATCTTCAAACTCAATCATATCTCCTCGCAAAATCGAAAACTATTCAAATCAAAGTTCGTTCTCACTTCTACTTCTTCCCCTCTTCATTGTCCAAATACAAGAATATAAAAGAAGATGAGATTAATCTTTTCTTTAAAAGACAACATTCTATTCGCTTTTAGATCTTTTGACTCTTATATAAGCTTCAGGGAACGAATGTGGATCGTGCAACGTGATGATAATGATTTCTACTCGTCTTCCTGTACTTGTCCGATTTACCTCAAAAATACATTTGCAAGCACATTCTCTCTGTCGCCATTATTAACAAACAATTCACTGTTTGTCCCGAAGCCAAGATTGATGGGGAACTGAACAAGAAACGTACCAGAGGTAGACCCAAGAAAGCTACAAGTGCTTTAATTGTTGATTAATGTATTATTTTGAGACTTATTTTGACTAATCAATGACCTGACTTAAATGTAATCTGATGAAACTACTTAATTGTCAACATCAAACTTTTTATTGTGAATTTCATTATTTTTATTGTATAATTATATCAATACTATTGCAAAAAACAATATTGCATAATTTAGTAACTTTTTATTGTGAATTTCAGTATTTTTATTGTATAATTAAATACCAGCCTAGCGTTTGACGTTTGAACGGATTTGACTTTCTCAGTTTGGAGTGTAATGTCCAAGTTGAATTGGTCTCAAGTGAACGCGAGGAGAGCGACTTTCGAACAGCACCACAGCAGCAAACCACTCAAGATGACGACAAATGGCACGTTCGATTTGGTCACATAGGTCACCGTTTGATTGATCTGATGAGTCGGGCGAATGGCTTCGGTAGCTTCTCTCCTCATGACCAACCCTGTGGACACTGTACAACTATCTCTACTTTACGGAATGACATTTCCGAACCTGTGATTGCAACCAGTCCCGGTGAGTTGGTTCACGTCTACCTCTGTGACACCTTTGTGCCGTCAATCATAGTTCGCTCTCAATATGTTCTCCTCATTGTGGATGATTACTCGCGATTCATCACAGTTGAGTATCCTAAGTTGGACTCCGACAAGCAGCTCTATCTATCACTCAACAAGTACATTGAGAAACAGAAGGATACAGCCTGGCCAGTAACACGATTCATAACCTGTCAGGACAGAGAACTGTTTGGTAGGAAGGAAGTTAAGAAGATCAAGAAACGACGTGTTGAGTTTAAATTCTCAAAGTCTGACTCGAAAATTGCAGAGTCCACTGGTCGACTGCTTGAGGTGATGACCAAAATAATGCTACACCAATGTGGACTCGATGACAACTTTTGAAAGTACGCCATGAACACTGCCGTGCACGTTCTCAACCGAGTGGCTCATCCTGATTTGCTCATCGACCAACAGATTGTGATTACTCCATCCATGAAGTTCAAGGATCTGCCCGAACCGTACTCACTTTCGTACCTACATGTGTTTGGCAGTGAGTGCACATTCACGTCAGAAGAGACTGGAAATGTGAAGAAAGGAATTTTTGTTGGATTTGATGAAAATAGACGCAATGGACGATTTCCGTGTTTGGTTTGGCGTGATCGAGCAGCCGAAAGTGTGGTCTCGGGAGTGCTATTTCGTGACTTGTCCTTTCCAGCCAAAGTCAACAACAATCTGGTTCGCTATTCTTGGGAATCGATCAAACTCAAGGAGTAAGAAGTTGTCTGTATGTGAAACCGATTAGAAACGCAAGTCATATCAACGTTCATCTACGCTGATCATAAAAGGTATTTTTATATCTGTTATATTTTTTCTCAACATTATAATCTTTGTATGATGTCAATTTACAATAAATAGTTTCCTCTACTTCTGTCTGTGCACATTGACTTGATCGGTTTGGTAATTGGCTTTTCAGCTGGTGTTACGATTTTCATTACTCGGACATTGTCCTACTGAGCATCTTTGATTTCAAACCGAACAAACATTGCATGTGGATTACTGATTGTGGCAAAACTACTACTACTACACGATAGCACAAACACTCGCACACGAAACAGTTGGAACCGTTTAGTCACTCCTCGGACGTTCAATCAGTGCTTCTGTATGACACGGTAAGGTTGCTCTTAATGTGTTCGAATTGGTGTGTCACTTACATATCGAGCCACTTTCGGTCTAGCACGATCGAGCTCACTCACCTCACTGGTAATTGGTGCTTCTGGAGGTTCGACAGTCACCACCACCACCACCGACTACTCTGCCTAATTGTGCTGTAGTGGCACAACAAAATTTCAGTGGTAGAGTGTCCTTACTGAACATAGTCCACAAGAGAAGGCAATTCAGCATCGATCGACCAACTCGGTGTTGGGCGATTGTCAATGATGCACATACTGAGTTACTCGTATTGCCATTGTGATTGACAAGTGAACTAACGCAGACAGAGCAAACAGAACACACAGTACAGAGAGAGAGAGAGAGAGAGAGAGAGAGAGGGAGAGAGAGAGAGAGAGAGAGAGAGAGAGAGAGAGAGAGAGAGAGAGAGAGAGAGAGAGAGAGAGAGAGAGAGTGCAAGAGAGAGAGAGAGAGAGAGAGAGGGAGAGAGAGAGAGAGAGGGAGAGAGAGAGAGAGAGAGAGAGAGAGAGAGAGAGAGAGAGAGAGAGAGAGAGAGAGAGAGAGAGAGAGAGGGAGAGAGGGAGAGAGAGAGGGCGAGAGAGAGAGAGGGAGAGAGAGAGAGAGAGAGAGAGAGAGAGAGAGAGAGAGAGAGAGAGAGAGAACAGAGTGAGACAGTTTAAACAGTGCAAACTCAATTTGGCATAGTGGACAGTGTTGGTTCTGATGACTCTGTCTAAATGATCTTTACCTCCAATAATGCTTGATCCTGACACAATGTACCACAGAACAACTAGAACACTAAACACAACATGAGAAGCATTGATGCAAACAATATTTTTATTGATTATTGAAATATATATCATTGATTTCACAAAAACAGTAAGCACTGCATTACGACAATAACAACAATAAAATTAAAAACGAATCGAATTGGAAATAGAACTGAATATAACTGAACTCCACGAGTGAACATTATAAAAACTAATTTGGTTCATTGGGCCACTACCAGTACCAATTGATCACCTGTTCAGGCTGCGTACGAGGAGATTGAGTCAAAGAAAGACTTTGACTTGTCGTAATATGTCTTCTTGACTTGGGGCCCACCTGACGAAGAGTTTAAGTTGCCAGTGCCATCGAGGTTGAGAATGGCCAATTTGTTCTCCAACAGTTCAAACTCTTTGTTTGCTTTTTCAAAGTCAAAATCTTCTTTAAGTAGAAAGGACTTGCCATTTGAACGAGTGGTATGTCTTCCTTGCCCACCAACGTACGATGAGATACTGTCGAAGAAGGAGACAGACTTGTTGTAGCATGCTTTCTTGACTTGATGCTTTCTCTCCAACAGTTGGTACTCTTTGTGCGCCGCTTCAAAGTCGAACTTACCATGCGGTAGATGATAGCCCGACTGCCAGTTAGTATTGTTCATGCAAACGCCAAACGAGCGCTCATCATCAGAAGCAGCCTCAGTAGACTCGCAGTCTGTGTTTAACTCGGCAGCAGTAGTAGAAGACACTACGGGTACTGAAAGTGGATTGCACGGTAATGGGACATTAGCAGGCTTTGTGCTGCATACAATCGGTTTCTTGTGCACATAGATGTCCACAATGTCGCGAGTCCGAAAAATGACCAACTCATAGATGTCATCTTGAGGTGGTATATAGCTGGCCACAAGTCGATCTTCTGTTCCTCGAGAGCGAACATGTGCTAACCCAATGGTGCAACTGTCCGTGTCCACCGAGTTGAGAGTTCCTTCGTACCGAATGTTGGTGGGGGTGATGATTGAGGCTAGGCAGCCATAGAACGATGACTTGTTCGCCAGTAATTGAGACATTGCTTTCAGTGGGTGAAGGAATAAAGTAGAGACTATGGACAAGATGAGATCTGAGGTAAAGGTTTCCGAAGTGGACGAGGAGATTAGTTAAGGTTAGAAGAGGACAACTAGACGAAGAACGAAGCGAACACGAGCAAAACAAAACACAAAGGGACGAACAGGACAAGAGACTACTTTCACTAAACGAATGAGTCATCATAAATGTACTAAACTTTGCGGTGATGAGGTGCAAATGGTCGACATGTGAGATGTTGAACTCGTGTGTCGTTATCATCATCGGTAGCAGCACACAGCGAGCCTCTATCTCTACCTAAACGAACGTTTCGGTACCGTATGCACTCGCACACAGTCACACTCGATCGCTAATTCTCTACCTTGTTGTACTACTTTCTACTTGATCTGTTCGTGAGGTTATGTTCTCTCTTTTGTTTGGTTAACTCAAAACCTTCCTTACATTGTACCTAGACATCCCCCAGTCAATTGTCTATCATGACTGCCTCACAGCGACCATCACCACGTTCTGGCGTTGAACAAGATAACAAAAAGAAGATGTACCAAGTCAGGTCACTCGGTGAGTTGGCCCTTCCACGACATCAATCGCTATCCTTCACCGAGTTAGACAATGTTCGACGATCTGTCTCTGAAAAAACCATTTCGACGTGCTGCGTTTGTTCTTTGGCACAGAGCCAAGCCCATATACGACCTGTACCATCATATGATTCAATGTACAGCCAGTTGGTCAGTTTCCATACGCGGCAACCGAGATCTGTGCAATCACCCAGTCCTTGTCTACCGGTGTCTCATCACGGTATCACGCATTCATTTCTATGGAGCAGCTCACTGCGGTGGACCATCACGTGCCAGGGAAAAGACTCAAAGGCCTTTACAACCAACTACATCCCCGCAATGGCGAACACAATGCCTTGGTCTTCGATGAGGACTGAGAATATGAGCTAGCAAGGCGGATTCTGGCCTTGTGCAAGATTCGGTCTAACGAAGCACAACTCAAACACGAGTGGACTGTCCGTTGCATTCCACTGAGCGCTCTCTGTCAGTACTTTGAGTATATCTTCAAACAACAATGACTCAAGTTTGACATGTCTATATTTGACTACCACTCGGCTGCCATGAATCTTCAAGTGTATGTTTGCTGAAAACACGTCCGACTTCGTGTGAACAACTGTGCAATGGCTAAGGCAATCGTGTACTGTACTGATGAACAAGTTTGGCGGCAAGTTCAAGCATCAGTTTCAAACAATTGAAGAAGTTGAAGAAGAATATGATGAAGATGGACAATTTGATTTACACAATTTTCATTTACAGATTAATCTACTAATATTAGTACTCTTTATCTTATGTACAGTATATGTTATTAAATATTAATTTTTCAATTTGAATTTCTATTCAACCTTCTCAAGTGTACGACATTGTACCGATTAATCAATAAATCACCCAATTAAATCACATTCAATGTTTGTTTTATTTATGTGGTATCATTGATCGGATCAGATAGTGATCATCAAAAAGTCACCAATCATCATTACATCAACTCTCATTATATTGACAATTGGACAATTTGGTTTGTGTGTATGCGTTTGTTTGAGAGAATGTTTTCTGTTGGAGTTAGAGTGCACGTTGTTATGCTTGGACAAAGCAAAGAGGAAGTCGCAAATCTCAGTGCGATCGTTGTTCTGTACTCCATGAACAACTCAGTCCATCGATGTGAGCGATGCAGAGATGATAGAAAGGTGGCACGCATCGAAACTAGAGTGGCGAGCGGTGGCGGTGGTCAAACCGAAATGGCCACCAATTGTCCGCTACTCCTAACTCTAATAAGTGATATTTGTGTCTGAATGCCAAAAAGTGAGATGAAGGCACTACAGTCGCTACAACATACAGACAGGCCAAGTTCGGTGCCGTCGACTTTTTCCGTGATACATAGCACTTGAGCAAATTGACCAAGGAAATCAAAGAGACGGTGTCATCTGGTTTAGAGGCTTTATAATGTTCTTTACTGTAACGCCGAGACAACCATAGAACGTTCTTGTTGGAGGCAGTAGAACGAGTGCATGCAGTGATCACTGCTGGTTGTGAGCATAAGAGGCATGATTGCTTGTGAAGAGTCTGCCACTGGACAAAAAATGGTAATACGGTGTATCAATGTATGTGCGTTGGTTATACGTTGGCTATGTGCGTTTGTGTGCATTGTGCAGTGTTGTCCGTGGTGGTGGTCATGATTGGAGGAGCGACTGAACTCACTCACGCCGAGGGAGCGTAGCGACCGAGGTGTGAGTGAGTGAAGGAGCGACGATATATACCCGAGAAAAATGTGATTTCAGTCATTTCTTGTGAGCAAAACTCCTCAAAAACTACCGTATGGATCGGTCTGAAAATTTAACACAGTGTTCTGGTGGTGGTCTTGATGGGCTGTGTTGATATTTGGCTATATAGGTCAAAGGTCAAAGGAGTAGCGATTTTTCAAAAATCTAAAATTTTGTACTGAAATGTGTGGAGACAGTGTCAGCACTATGTGTGTGTGTGTGTTCCAGTGTGACACAGACAAGCACACTCTTTCTCTCTCGCGCCCGCTGTGCGTGAAGAAGATGCGCAGTAGCAAGCACACTCAAAGGTGAGTCCAGGAGATGAATGCGGACCATTTGACATGAATGCAGGTGTGTGAGAGTGTTTGCTTACATTTTCCGATATATTTGAGCATTATCGCGGCTCGTAATTGATCCGAAATTACAATCCAAAAACATCTTTTTTAATATAATTCATTGATATCCGATTAATGGTTGGCATGTTTAGGAAGGAGCAAAGAGGCAATTGGTCTATTTGTATGCGAAAAATTCCTTGCAGATCTACTCAGACGAGCTTTGGCATTGTGTTGGATCTACGGAAAGTGCTCCCTGTATGAAAGACATGGAAGCGTTTATATTCTTCTAGAAACGATAATGCACCAAACAATGAGGTGAAACATAAAGAGGTAAACACAAAGATAAACACAGGACATGGACAATTTCACAAAGTGTAGAATTCTAAATAATTAAATATATTTTTTGGCCTTTCTTGAAGATGGTTCGGGAGCGTACTTTCATCACATGATCAAGAAAATAGGCTTTTTCAACCCTCTCTTCCCCATGTGATCAGGTCGTGATCAAAGAACGACCCCTCTTCTACATCCTCATACCTTTTGAGGAGGTCGAAGCTTATAAGCAAAAAAATGTGTAATTTTGTACAATGTCATAGCTTATCATATGAAAACCATGATTTACTTGGTTCTTTGATCAATTGAATTCAACTACTATTTTGAAAAATACTCTCTAAAATATTCTTTGAATCCGAACCAGATTCCCCTTCTACCTTGCGAAATCAATATGTGATCATCCATAAAACCCCCTTCCACATGATCACATGATTAAAGTGCTTCTCTATTTATGAACCGAGTACCAATGAAAGATGAAATGAGAGTTGAAATCCGTAACCATATTTGAAGAAGGTGATGTTCACGATCCACAGCCGTGATGTGTCATGTAAATCGATGATTATCTTTTGCTGAGAATTGGTTTTAACTGAAAGCGATGATCTCCGTACATAAGAATGAATGTGTTATTGGTGATGAAGAAACAAATTAGATTGATTCGTTTTACCTTAACTGTCAAACCAGTTAGAGTGTGTCACAATATAATTACTCCAAAATGAATCTTGGATCATATGCATTAATTGTGACTAAATGGTTTGAGATGTTTCACATACTCTCGCTCCGACTTTTATGCCAACGGCATTACCTATTTTTATTAATGATAGCTAAAATGTTTCAAAATGCCACCTGCTGGTTCAAAAACTAGTCTACAGTCATCCCACTTAACAATTTAGTCATCAATGGAACACTTGTAATCATTTTTGTTAAAGTATTTATTTATTTAAAAATTACAATATAATTAATTAAATATAATTAAAATATAATATAAGTAATTATAGAATTTATAAATATTACAAAGAGACTTCAAAATGCGATGAATCTTGATTTAAGTCGATTGTACTTCCTCTACAATCTCGACCGATTCTTCCGAAAAATTATCATTCTGACCCTCATTGTCATCGTCAGCTCCTAAATCCACAATTATCTTATGAACATTGAGTACGGCCGAGATGTTGCATAAGATAGTGAATGGTCAAATCATCCAGAAATTTGATAAAGTTCTTAGCAAATTCTGCA
The DNA here is from genome assembly GCA_023373905.1 of Rhizoglyphus robini. Classification (NCBI taxonomy): domain Eukaryota; kingdom Metazoa; phylum Arthropoda; class Arachnida; order Sarcoptiformes; family Acaridae; genus Rhizoglyphus; species Rhizoglyphus robini. The sequence goes on along the minus strand of JAKIJQ010000317.1, from coordinate 42,971 downwards.
CAACGCAATTCGCTCGAGTATTGGTCCATCCTACTTGATGTGCTACTCGATTTTGTCCCGAATGTTTCTAAAAAGAACAACAACATTAGTTTGTTGAGAGCACAATCAAGAATAGTCATACTCACGTGCTGTTGTATGTCTTGTCACAATCCTTGAATACATACATTGAGCTCTACAAAGGCTCTCTAATACCTCTTCCACGTAAAGTTTATATCACGATCATGATGTACATTGTGCATCTTGCTGAGATTGTACGCGATAGGCAGTAGAATAGAGACCAAATGAGTCTGATCATCAGACTTTGATGATTCGAAGTACACAGACAAGTTGGCCAGAAGCTGTGAAGAGAAAGAATGGACGAGTAGATGCGTGAGCAGACTCACTGGACTACAGACTAGGTAGAGACTATCTTGATGGATACGAGAAGTGAGTCCAAAGGAGGATGAATGATACAGCGCACGGATGATGATGTTGAGAGATAGTATGATTGTTCACAGATTGGGGAAAAGGCAGAACAAAAACGAGAAACGTAAAACTAAAAGGAGAAGACCGGCAGCGATGAAGCAAACCCAGTGCCCACTGACCAGAGACGGTCTAGCAGTGTGTCGGTGTGTACCTGTGCCTGGGCAAGATGAGTCAGACGATAGTAAATGGTGCTGATGGATGGATTTGATCAGACGAACACTAACAGAGGAAGCATCCTAAATCGACGTAGGCAAAAGGGTGTGTGAGTGATCGTGTAGATGACACGATGACGAGAGAGTGTAAAAGTGTGCTCACCGTGGTGTGATTCCATCTTCTTGTATGTAATCTTTTTGAGTTTATTCTAATATTTGAGTTTGTATCGAAGCTTCTCCTCCTTGTTTCTGGTCTTTACTCTTCCTTACATGGTTCCATCTCTAGTCTCAACATCTCAAATCCGCATCGTCAATTGACACATCCAGCTCAAAACAGTACAACCCGTAATGGCAAAAAACCACCGAGCAGCTTTCCCTCTAACTCATTCTGAGTTTATCCTTCGATCATGTTGGTCGTATTTCTTCTTCTTGTCTTTGTCCTGCTTTTCCTACTTTTCTGAAACAATGAGATTTCCACCTTTACTTATATCCAGAGCCACTATTAACCCGAACATCTTCAGGCGTCACCCAAAAGGAACATGAACGCAGCTCGGCTGTTAGCAGTCGTTCGAATCTCTCATGGTAAGTGTATTCGGATCAAGTATCGAAGTTTTTAATGACTTGTACCCAATTTCCAGATATTATACTATTATCAAGAATATTCACACATTTACACATTTCAACCTTTTCACTCTCACATATGAGTCGCCCAGAAGCAAAATCGATTAAGTCCACTTTGGCACTTTTCGAGAAAAACGACTTTAAAGTTTAAGTCTAAAATATACGTTTTTAGAGAACTGTTATGAATTATTTGACATTTAGAGATGTTTTAACTTTTGGGAATGTTAATTATGTTTCATTTAATCAAAATTAAGTGTTTAAACCCCGTGGTATAACAATTTTATCATTTTCTGATTAAATATATAACATTTCTAGGGTGTTTCTTTTTCCAAAAATTTATATGTATTTTGGTTATATTATGGAAAATCTCTAAGCTTTCTAGTCAGATAATTATTTTTTGAAAAGATTATCATTAATAAAATAATTGTTCGTAATAAAATCAAAATTTTCAAAAATGGACTTAATCGATTTTGCTTCTGAACGACTCATATGTTATTCGTATGTTAACCCACACCTTATTCGTATGTAAACAGGCACATTCCTTTGTTTACTAAAGCTAATTAAGGTCAAAAGGTGTGTGCATCCAACTTATGCTATTATGTTTGATCCCACATACTATTCAACTTTCAACTCTATTTAATTTAGCAATAATAAAATTGATTTTCATCCTACTGTGTTGTTTTGTGTTGATATACCTTTGGGTTATTCGGTTTAACATAAAATACAGAATTCCATTCTAGTCATTTCTATTCCGAAATGAGGAGAATTTCAAGGGCGTTTAATGATTAATTCGATCACCACCATTACTTAATTTCAATCTTCAAATACAGAACAAACAAATTGAACTGTGCCAGTGTGTATCATCACATAGACATATAGCATTTACATAATAATCATCATGTCTATTTTTTGTCAATACATAGTCAATTATTCTTCCCTTTGGAAACGACAGTTAGTTACTATCCTATGGTACGAATATGGACACAATAAATATGAGAGAGAGAGAGAGAGAGAGAGAGAGAGAGAGAGAGAGAGAGAGAGAGAGAGAGAGAGAGAGAGAGAGAGAGAGAGAGAGAGAGAGAGAGAGAGAGAGAGAGAGAGAGAGAGAGAGAGAGAGAGAGAGAGAGAGAGAGAGAGAGAGAGAGAGAGAGAGAGAGAGAGAGAGAGAGAGAGACAGTTTATCTACTCCTTAACTCTTCAGAGTAATAAGGAACACAAGGGCCAGTGTTAAATCACTTTATTATTGTCAATCTATGTCCGTCTCATATGCCACAGCCGTGGTTACATCGAGTGAGTGTATCTCTTGTTACAATGTTTGGGCAATAATATTGTAAAGTTCGTATGAACAATATCCAATTAGGCGCGTTAGTAACGGTAGATAATCAGGTAGTTCACCACCATCAAATGTTTGATTGGTTCAATTGCAGCGCCATTATCATTGTACAGAAGAAGTGAAGTTAAGAGCACACACGTGACAATGGCACAATATGATTTGTCGACCTGCCACATTCATAGTGTTATCATCCAACTCAATATTTTGATCCACTTGTGCAGAAATCCAAAATGAATTTCCGAGTGTGTGAAGAATTTGTACCTGCTTGATTAGACAAGCAATCCAATGTCACGGTTGTTTGGAACTTTAATTTGAGTCTCACAAGGGAAACCGCTAACCTGTAAGAAGTGAATTACAAAGTGACCTATACCATTCGATAGAGCTCATCGAGTAGATAAATTTAGGCTCAAAAATTTTTGGGATGCGACAAGTATAACTAAAGTTATCGCTATTTAATGTTAAACTTCTATAATTCGCTAAATTATGCTCGAATAAGTATAGTTGTTATATACAGTTCCTGAGAATGAAGATAAACTTTTATGGTACATATTTTGAAGAGTAGTTTATACAGTTTCCAAATCACCAAATTATTAAAAAATCCATTGAGAATTGGCCGAATTATCGCATTTTGAAAACTCCAAGTCAATAATCAAAGTTTCAAGTCGCTGTTACAGCGTGCACGCGTGCTGCTGCCTGATACCGCTCGTGCGGCCACCGTATACGCGCAACTGATGGGGTAAATGCATGTAACTTCAAGAAGCGATATCTCTAGTTATACTTGTCGCATCCCAGAAATTTTTGAGCCTAAATTTATCTATTCGAAGAGCTCTATCGAATGGTATAGGTCACTTTGTAATTCAGTTCTTACAGGTTAGCGGTTTCCCTTGTTAGTTCATTTTGCGTGAAAACCCAAACTCACATTATATGCATCTAACGATACGGTACATTAGAACAATTAATCTACGCGTAATTGGTTAACATAGTTTTTATTATGGTAAAAAACATTATCACTAAATTCATACATAGATAGATTGCATTCTGTTATTATGGTAGTAAACAGAACAAAGAAAAGAAACCTAAAATATGCAGCGTAATGTAAATGTAAATACAGTGATTGATTAATGTGCAGGGTATAGAAGACAAACAAAAATTAACAATAACCAATAAGTAGGAAAATGCATGCTGATACGTTCAGTTAGAATCACGATTTACCATGATTGGTCGCTTGAGGTAAAGTTGCACTCCATTGGCGGACACAATCGGAATTTGACCACATCTGTGATGAACGATGAATTGAGTGACCGAGGGATAAACAACGCCGACGTGGTTGCGAACTTGATTGTCCTCATCCAACAGTAGAATGTGACGCACATGACCGTTCTCCCTTCCTGTGAGCACAAACTGGTCTTCGATATCTGGTGAGCATCGAACCAAGAAATCACCATCCTCGAGTACGAGTCCTTCCGATTCCAGACGTGAAAGTTCTCCATGAAACCAGCATTGTTCGTCTAGTTCGGTCTCGCGTTTGTAATACTTCACTTTGACCTTACTGGTAAATTTCACGGATCGGGTCTTCCAGAATTATTCCAAAATGAAAACTTGAAATTGACGTGTAGCTATACGCGAGTTATTTTTACAAATATTTTAGTGAAATTATTTGACAATTAAATTGTTTGGTAAAACTTTATAAAAACACTCAATTTTGGCTAAAAATAACTCTTTAATAAAAAATAGTTTGAATTTTAAATAAATCCGGAAGTAGGTTCCAAAAAATTTGGAACAAAAATTTCAACACTTCCGGTTTACCTTGAAACGTTCAAAACTTACATTTTGGACAACGTTAAACAATATTAGAAATTATTTATCCACTATATCATAAAACAAAGCTTTAATTTACCTCAAAAACAAAAAATAACTCGCGTATAGCTACACGTCAATTTCAAGTTTTCATTTTGGAATAATTCTGGAACAGTATACAATGCTACTTAGTTTTCCATATATATAGTATTAGTGGACCATACTCTCTCGAATAATAGTAATTTTAATGGAAAACGAGTTGTTTCAAAAACAGGCGGAATTGGGTAATACTCTTTCACGGCGATTGTTGATTTTTGTTCTTGCTTGAAAGAGCTTGCAAACAATTTGTCCACTTCTGACAATTTTGGATCTTGAAATTTACATAAAACTTTGAAACTGCAAACAAATATCAAATTAATCTCAATTTATAATTAATAAATTTGTGGACTACTCACTCAGTCTTTGGTGATTGCTTTTCAGGACTATCTTTGTTATAGACAGGAACCTTAAGAATCGATTTAGGAGATTGATGAGATGTAGAGGCTTTTGACTGTTCACTTGCTTGGTCAACTGTAGATCGAGCTGTCGAGCCAGACGTTGATAGTTGAGCAGGAGCTCGTAGACCAGACAAATAGAAAGCCTGTCCCAAAGTGGAGATGACACATCGAGCCCGTTCTGATGTTGTGCATTCGAGAAGCACACAAGCACGTCCAAGAGTGACATCATTGACCACAAGTACAGCAAAGCTCGAATCGTCATCATTGTACACGTAAGATATGTCCGAGAGGTTGAATTGATGGTCCGTTTTGCCAGTAGCAACTGAACGCAAAGTCAGGTGACTCAAGGTGGTGGAGGCGTTCACTCTGACATTCGTGGTTTCAGTGAGAGTCAAATCCCCACAAAACTGTTGAAGCGAAACATCTAAAGAGTTGCTACCACCAGCAGTTCCTCTTCGTTGGCGAACCAAAGTAAGGCAGTGATTGATCACAGCACCACGAAGGCCAAACTCGAGCTCATCCATTGAGCACTTGAGCAGAACGGTTCCCGTGAAGCTCACAACATAGGTCACACCATCTGAAGAGACGAAAGCAGTATCCTTGTGCAGAGACATGATCTTGGTGAGGTAGAAAGTTTGATGGTGAAGCACTTTCGGTAGTGTGTCGTTCGCTCTCACACAAATCAGATGTATGTGAACGTAAAGCAACACGAACAACAGCAACAGCCAGTTCAAATCTACTTAGACTGGTTTAACTTGATTGTTACTCATCACTGACTGACTTAGCAGTGAGTAACTTGACAAATGACCAATTGATAAGAGCCTGGTTGTGTCTGTTGTCGAGATGTTGAATGCGATGAAGCTGCCTATCGGTGTACTCAAGTTGTGAGTGGTAATAGCACTAATGCGCCATTTGTGTGTTGTGGGAATGAAAGCGTTCTTACAGTCAGCACAACCGCCACCAGACAGAACAATCGCCATCATCCTCGTTTGTTCGCATACGGCACAATTACACTGAGATTGCCTCTGACTGACTGAGATAGTCAATGACTTTACCAACCAAATCATCAACAACCAACCTGATCCTTATACTTGGCTATGTACATGTGAGTTCGTCTGTTTGGTGTGCTGTATGATAGGCTTAAGAAGTGTTGCGCTAAAGGGTGATCTACAAATAAGCAAACAGCTGGCTTCTCCTCACTGAAGTGATCATATGTGGATAACCCTTTAGCTCACCACTTCTTAAGCCTACTGTATGACACAATCACAACCAGCACCAGTACCATCAACACATACGTATGTGTATGAATACGTATGTATGTGTGTACATATGTACATCCCGTGCTGTTGTGTAACACGAATCAAAATCATTTAGCGATGTTCGATTATGCCTTCACTGTTGTTATCGTTGTGCTGTGTCAACGAACATTGAACAGCTCTGAATTGACTTTCGCAACATAATCATGCTGATCATCTCCTTAAAATCACCACTCTCACTCTCCTTCTACTTACTGCAACTTAGGCACAGATGTCATCATTCCAGTCAATTGTTTGAACTCACTCACCCTCTTTCTCAAAAGTTGTTACTACATCGATGATCGATGATCGAACAAGCCAAACGATGCGAAAGAAGTTAATCAAGAGGAGTTGGTCAGTGACTCGTCTTATCTCGTCTGCACTGAAACCCCTTGTTCTTTTTTACAATGGTTGCTCTGATCTTCTGTCTGATCTCATGTCACCTACGTGATCTGATTTGTGATTAGGCCAATTATAACCTGGTCCGTAAGCAGCGACGATTAACGATTGTCAATGCAGCATTATCATTGCTCAGTGTTGTTTTGCCTTGCCTGTGGCATGCACTCCTTCTGCCACCAACTGAAGCACCTTGTTCGCTACTGTGCCCGTTTCCGTTTTTAACTATAGCAAAATGACCGCCATATCACACTCATGATATACTGGCGTACTGGTGTCCACTAAACTTTTATTCCGCAAAGTCAATGGTGAACCTGTTTGGAATAGAAGCTGGGTTTATCCCGAAGACAAATGTGCGAAGGAGAAGGTTTAACTACGGGACAAATTAATCAACACTATGGAGAGGAATCACCGTAGAGCGAGATCAGTCGCCCAACAGTTAAGAAACAGCCACCTCGCGCAAGTTCAAAACAAAAAGCACTTCTTGGAGTGGAGCAAAAGCACAGCCCTATCCGTAAGGCAAACAAGGTGTTTGAAACACCAAAAGCATTGCCCGAAATGCAGAATTGGTTGGTCCGCCAGGCAATTTTGGCTTCTATAGAACCCTCAAGGAAGAGCCAAAGAAAGAAGCTGTGCCAGTGGACACTTCTCATGCTGAAGAACAAAAAGACACCATCAACGTTAAAGAGGCCGAAAGTAAGCTTACAAGCTAATGCTAGTACAAAATTCGAAGCAAGACCTGGGGAAGGCGATTGAAACTCCCAAGCTACAGCCGAAGAAAACGGCCGAGAATGCGGAAGTGGTGACATTTTGCCGGTCTGATAAATCCAGGCAAACTGAAAAGTCGTCATTTGAAGTAAACCCAATTAAAAATGTTCTGGTATCGAGAAACTACGCTAAGAAGAACAAAAGCGAGCCCAAATCAGAGCCAAAAGCTATTTTGATCACCGAAGAGCAATTGGCCGATTTGAGAAAAACTCCAAAGGTCAAATTCGCTCTAAATCATTACTCCCGATTCTGCAGTCAACGATTTCCAACCAAGTAATTACAGAATATGTTTGCCTAAGAGGAAAGTTCGTTGGAACCCCAAAACATCAACCAAGCTAGTGCCTCTAAGCACATATGCAAAATAAAAGAAGTCATTTGGTATGCCCAGCAAGGTGCAACAAATGGTTCTAGCAGACAAACAACTTGGTTTGGAAGAGACGGAGAAAGATCACCAACCAGAGTTCAAGATTGCTTCGCTGAAGACCCTTTCCAAAAATAGCGAAACCAAGCAGCAACAAAATGAAGACTTTTGGATCCAACAACAAGGTTTTCTCTTTTTACGACGCCTCCATTCGAGTGCAAATCATAGAATTTTATCAAGAAATTTGACTAGATAATGGACGGATTATTTGGTAAATACTACAAGGCCAACAAGACCTATCCGGACAATTTGATCATATATTCCGTGATTACTTGTCCGAGGAAATTTGAAACCCGAGCTGTCCCAGACCCAAGAGATTCAAGATCTAATTTACAAGATTTTAACGAAGCTTACAGAAGCATCACAACACTCGATTCGCATTGACCAGGGACAACACTACTTTTACAGCCAAGTCTACCTTAAAGACACTCCATATCAAGTTCGTAGGCGAATTAATCGCCAGACAGGAAATGCTTATGCATAACAGAGATGATGTCAAATCTGAAGCAGATGAAGGAGGCATCATCAAAATAAGCCGGCGTACCAGCTACTAAGCCATTACATGTGGTCCGGTGGCACGTGGCAGCCAAGCTCACAAATTGTCAGCAATCTCAAGCAGTCTCCCAAAGTTTGTCTAAAAACGAAAGCCTTGATTGCCGTGGCAACTGTGGCTGGTTTCGTCATCGTTGCCCATATGGTCAACATAATTTGAACGAGTTGACACCAGCTAATGTATTATCAATCTAATGATCTTAATGGCAATAATTTTAGGCCATTTTTATGTTGTCTGAGCATCCGATATAGATATATATTTGTTAATTTTATTATTAATATGAAATTTAAATAAAATAAAGTTTCGTTACAAATGCGGCTGATGAGTTTCTCTGGTTAATTTTGACGGAAATCGTAATCAATGCTGGTTGTTCTGAGAGAGAAAACTCGTTGAAAGCTAATATTTTCAAGTCTTTTGACCCGACTTAATGCCACATAACTTGCATGTAACATTAGTCATTCCAGCAATTTCTCACTACTAGGTTTTCACACAACCTTAGGAAACGTGAGACCTTGGCATTTGTGAATGCATGCATGCATGACAAGGCAGTCGACCGACGAGTGAGCACACCAAGTTGTCTTTTTCGTTGCCTCCAATGCTAGATTAGAGCAAGAGGAGTTTGTTCATCTTCTCAGTATCTCTCAGTTCTCCGAACAAGTCTATTAGTGCACAACTTGTCGCTCGAACTCTAGTGGCCTCATGAGTTTACCCAAATTACAACGAAAACGAGGAGACGGAGCAATAAACATTTGAGACCGAACTAATAAAAGAGCACCAAAGGCAGATGACTGTGTGTGGTGCGAACTGACGAAATACCAGCTCAACTAGTAAATCTGAAAAGCATGCATTTGAGTGCAATGCCTGTCGATCTCCTGGCAATTAGTACACACAAACACATACAAGCACACGCTATACTAATCACAAGCAAATATGTTCACTCAACAGACAAACGCACTGTGCACTGTCCATTCGTTCATGTCGAGCCTCACCCAATAAGCAAAGTCTATAAGGTTGTCTCGAGTTAGATTTCATAAAAGAACATTTGTATTGATAACCATTCCTCATTGCATATGGATAAAAGAATTGGCAATCAATAGTGTTTCACAGTATTCGTGCCTCCACCAAACCTAGTTTAAGTGAAATTGTTGCTGATTAGTGTGCTTATGAATCAATAGAGGCCGCCACCATCTATGCCGTTTATGTATTTATTGAATATTTTTTTTCTCTAACAAGACCACTGAGAGAGATTGACATTTTCAGGCAGTTGGGGTTTTCTTCCTATTAGCACAAACATCTACGTAAAGCACCTATCTAAAGAATCCACATCAACAAGCAAAACTTTTCGGTTCGAACTATTTTAATATTACAAAAAAATACCAAAAAGTGCATGTTCGTGAATGTACATTAATCAAATTAATTTCCTTTCATTGTATTATTGTCCAAAGTGCAAAGATGGTGCAATTTTTGTGTTTGATAACCAAATAATAATAATAGCCATAAAACAGTTTTATTATCAGCAACATGTAGGCGTTTATTGACACGCAAACATAAAACAATGCATTCGTTATGAGTAATATGAGAATATGATATGACAATGGAATGAGTTAGTTATAAAAACATCCTGCTCCATTCGCGATTGCAAATGTCACTTTATATACAGAGTTGAACTGATATAATCAAAAAAGAACGTCAACACTAACAAACCAGACTTGTTTACGATCTGAGCAAATTAGTCTGTGCAACTCGATTGCATAGCATATCATACGTCTTGGTGACTCATACAAAATGGCAAAAAACTCTAAATCTTCAACCAAATTTCGACAGAAAATTATTGAAGTTCATAATTTGCGTATCAAATATTTCAGTTTTCTATTGAATGTATTCAATTCACTTTCAACAGCAGAAAAAGAGAGTCCACAATTACTGGTAGCCCTCAGAGAAAAAGGTGTCAACGTTGAAACAACTGTTACGCCATTTAATTGTGCCACTGACCACACCAACAAGTACAAATGTGTCATCCAAGTCGACAATGGCTTGATAGCTTTCGTTTGGAGCAACAAAAAGAAACAAAAAGCAATTCGTTCAGCATCGATTTTGCTGTGCACATTCTTGAATGACCTCAATGAATTGTTGTTCAATTTTCAAAAAGGTTTGTGTAATTTTATTTTCGTATAATAACTTTCATTTATTAATAAAGTTTCCGCTAATAAAAAACCGAAAATTTAAGTTTTAAACGAATTGAAACTGACTTGCAAACCCGAATACATTCAAATAACCGAGACTTTGTCCAGTTTTAGCGTTGAAATTGTACAAGTTTCGTATTTTGCTTCAATTATCGGAAAAGGTGTCAAAGCACAAGTTGCCCAGCAGTTAGTAACTTATTTGAATAAATTAACTAACGCGATCAAAAATCAAAACAATGTTTTCCCCACTTCAATGTCAGATCCAACAACTAGCACAGAAAATGAAAAGAAATCAAAACCAAACTCTGTGAAGAAGGAAAAGAAAGCAGATATAGAAGAGTTAATTCAAACTGAAATGCGAAAAGAGATTATCGATTATGAAATGATGTTGGAACAATTTGAATTAGGTATTTAAATTTAATTATATTTAAATGTTAAATTAATTGGAGGAGCGACTGAACTCACTCACGCCGAGGGAGCGTAGCGACCGAGGTGTGAGTGAGTGAAGGAGCGACGATATATACCCGAGAAAAATGTGATTTCAGTCATTTCTTGTGAGCAAAACTCCTCAAAAACTACCGTATGGATTGGTCTGAAAATTTAACACAGTGTTCTGGTGGTGGTCTTGATGGGCTGTGTTGATATTTGGCCATATAGGTCAAAGGTCAAAGGAGTAGTGATTTTTCAAAAAATCTAAAATTTTGTACTGAAATGTGTGGAGACAGTGTCCGCACTGTGTGTGTGCGTTCCAGTGTGACACAGACACTCTTTCTCTGACGCGCCCGCTGTGCGTGAAGAAGATGCGAAGTAGCAAGCACACTCAAAGGTGAGGCCAGGAGATGGATGCGGACCATTTGACTGGAGTGCAGGTGTGTGAGAGTGTTTGCTTACATTTTCCGACATATTTGAGCATTATCGCGGCTCGTAATTGATCCAAACGAAATCATACTTCCTGATGACCTGTGAGCTGACTCTGTCTTCATATAATTAATGGATTGAGGATCCCGAGCATCACGGATTAAGGACCATATTTGCTGCCTTATCGAGAATATTTATTTTATGGTATTACTGTTTTAATCAACTTGTTCGACATTGAAATTCACCATTTGATCTACATTTCCATCTTCATTTCTGATTCCCCCTTTTTTATTTTACTCACTAATTCAAAAATGCCTTCTCATCCATTCAATAAGGTACATTTTAAATATGTCCCAGTATTCTCTGGTGATACATTACAATTCCCAACATTTATTGAATTGTTCTTGAGCATCGTTGATAAGTCAGATTTTAGCGATGGTTTAAAATTACAAGCTTTGCGCAGTAAGCTCAAGGGCAAACCTTATGAGTTAGTTAAAACTTACAATCCCAGCCAATATCATCTAGCACTCAAAGCACTCAAATCCCAGTTCGCTAATCCTTCAGTTGTCTTAATTCATATTACTAAATTAGTTTCGCAATTGCCTCATTTGAAACATAGGAGCGACACGAAAACTTTCGAATATTTAGTAGGACAACTTAGAATGGTTAAAAGTCTTTTTGAAACTTTTAAAATCAACTCTTCATTTGAACACGAAACGTGCGATAGATTTTACTTTAAATTTCCTCAAAGAATTACCGATGATTTTTTGAGAATTTCCGTTTCTGGTTCTCATAAGTTAGACATTCTACTACAACAACTTGAAATTCAACTTGAGATAGCTAGACAAAGAGAGTTAGCGTCTTATTATTCTAATAATCACTCTAACACTAATAACAACTTTAATCGCTTTCTGTTCAACAAAAGTTCTCGCCGTACTACTCAGATTAGTGATCAATCTAATGACGATGATTTAAATTTCAATTCTTCTTTCGATAAAAACTACAATGATAGCGACGATGACGATAATGATCGTGACCATTCCGATGATTCTGATCATCAAGATTATGATAGTGATAGTGATCAAACAGATAGTGATGACGAAATTTTCAAGTCAGATGATGTCGACGATAATGTTTCTGAATCTTCTGGTAGTGACGACGAAAGTCAATCAGATGATAGTAATGATGAATACCATTCACTAGAGAGCGACAGTCAGTTTCAAACATCATCTCAATTTATGTTAAACAACTTCTTTTCTTTTCAAAAGATTAGTCTTGAACCTGAACAAGCTGTTTACCAATCAATCGAATCAAAGTCAGATCTTTCTTGCATTCCATCAGCACCAAATTCCTTGCCTAATTTTAGCTTTACACCTGCACCCCAAAAATCTAGTGAGTCGCAGATTATTCATGACACAGCTGTGGCTAAACCTCAATCTTCTGAGTTGCCGTCCATTGATTTCTCAATTGAATCTTTACCAAATTTAATTGTAGGTTCATATGCAATCTTACTTTTTGCCAATATTCTTAATCGACTTTATGATTTTGAACTTATTTTTGGTAGGAGACCTAAGGAAAAAGTTCTTACCTGTTTTAAAACTTTTGAAACCCAACAGTCAAATTCTATTCGTAGTCTAAATTTTAGTTTTCCGTCAGGTTTTATTTAAATCGTTAGATTTCAGATTCTTTTTACTCTAGATTAATTAAACGTTATTTTTAAACGAACCCAACTTCTCAGTCTAGAAGTTGAGGGATGTTGTGTTCTAATATTTAGAACACTGTAAGAATTTTCTAGATTTTAAATTAAATTAATTAAATTATTAAATCCTTAGAATTTCTTAAAATTTCCTTGTCAGTTAGTCGTAATTTGGGTACAACAGTGCCGTTGTTTTCGTAGATTTGTTTCCCTTTTAATTTAGCGTGTTTTTCCTCCTTAGTTCACTGTTATTCTAGTTGATTCTAGTGAATCATTCAATATTCGTGCGTCAATTTGAATATTTAACCAATGATCGCATCGACAAATTTATCCATTACAATCATAGTTCAATTTCATCTATCTCCAATTCACCTCACTCACTTTCCCTGAACACTTTCTTACATTTATTACACAATTTTCCTCTTTCAACACATATTTAAGCAGTCACCATAATGTCAATCAAACACTACACAACACATCATAACCCCATAACTTCATTATTCATTTCCCTTCAAAAATGTAACAGTTATTCCTCTTCTTGACATTAGTCAAATATTGTCAAGATCAACTTTAGTATTTTCATCAAGTTATTCACCAAAGTTTGTTCATTCCCTTATGTTAACCCCAGTCTGCACCATTTTCACCATTCATTTTATTTGTGTACTGAACTTTCACCCTTAAACCTCAAAAAGCCAATAAAAATAGCAAAACGAGAGTATTGGTCTTCTCTTTGATTTTCTTCCTCCCTTTTTTGGGTCACTTCTTCTTCTCCTTCTTCGCCTGTTGTTGTTATTGGCCTTCCGTATTACTCTTCCTCTTTTTTCTCAACATACACACAAAAACAAAAACTAAACAAGCACAAAAAGCGAAATTGCAATGCTGAGAAAAGCCGACCGTCCAATGCAGTGCAAATCGGTGTGCGTGTGGAGGCAACAGCGCCGTGTAGTACACACACAGATAAGAGTGAGTGAAGGAATGAGAGAAGCGATGTGGCAAAGGAGAGAGAACGACAAGATGATGTCGAGACAAGGAACAACAATCACACAAACAAAAGAATTGAAAAATTAAATTCGGAGATTTACACTCGAATCGACTTGCTCGTGTTTGTGTGTAGGAATGAGTGACGAGAGAGCGAGGAGCAAAATTGACCGAAAAAAGAAGCCGAATTGACTTTCACTGTAGATGTTGTGCTTTTCAGAGAAGCTTTCAAGTCTGTCCTTTATGATTGTTTCATAAATTTTTCCCACATTCGAAAGCAAACTGATTGGACGATAGGCTTCTGGGGTGTCGTACAAGTAGGCTTGTTTGTGCGGTTTTGGGAGAAAAATAGCGAATGCGTTTTTCCAGCAATCTGGGAAGTATTTCTCCCTTAGACAGAAGTTGAGAATGTTTAGCAGACTTTTCCCAAGCTGTTCGAACGAAGCTTTGATCATGTTATTTGAGATACCATCTAGTCCCGGACTGATGAAACAGTCTAGGTTTGAGACAATGTTATAGAGTTCGGTTTCAGTGATCAAAGAGATTGGAGTTGTGTTGCTGGAAATTCTCTGCGGTTGTGGGGGGTTGGAGCTTGACAAAGGTGAGCGGAGTTGGTATGGTCTTGGTTGTGATTGTGGTTGTGTGTGAGGCGTGGACCTTTGTTGTATCTCCACTCTTTGTTGACGTAGGTTCCGAAGATAGACATCGATGTAATTGTCTGATGGAATAGCAGCCAACTGATAAGAGTTTCGCGTGTAGGTCATTTGGTTGTCGTCCAATTGTGGGTTATCATCAGGGAATTTACAGTTAAGTAGCTCATTGATTGTGTTTTTGAGATCATGAGTCGAGCATGAGTCGAGCAATTTCATTCCTCTTGGTCCTGCTTTAACTTTCTTCATTAGGTCATTGCAATGGCCCCACGGATCGGTCCGGTTTAGATCGGAGATGTAATATTTCCATGAGTTGAAGGCGCTTTTCTCGATGGCTGTTTTCAGTTGTTTATCTGCTTGCTTGAAACTTTCCCAGACTTCACGTTTCCTCGTCTGGTCGGTCTCAGTCCAATACTCTCGTTTTAGGTTGTCTACAGCAGTACTCATCCTGATGATGCCGTTCGTGAGCCAGGGAAGGTTAAACGTTTCTTTTGCTCGAGGTTTGGATCTTGGAGTTGGCAGTAGGCTGTTCTCAGCTGCTCTGAGCAAAGTTTCACTATAGTCGTTAATGAATTGTTCGACTTGTCTTTTTGAAGATGTGTTACGAGTTCTTATTTGGAAAGACGCCAAGTCCTCATGTTCAGAGATTGCATCGACGTATACAATCCAGTCAAAGTTCTTGGGCTCGACGTACCGTCTAAGAACTTTGTAAGTGTTTCGTGCCTTTGGATTTTCACAGAAAAGGGAAAATCTGATCATGCAGTGCCCGGTGTTTGAATTTTGGGGATCCCGCTGCCAGTCACAAACAATAGGAACTGCTGCATCATTGAGCAGGGTTAGGTCGATTGTGCTGAAACCGCGTCCATTTGTGAATGTCGGACCAATGTCCTCAAAGTTAGCGAGATGGAGTTGGTTTTCGGCCATGTAGTCAGATATTCTGATGCCTTTGGGGTTGTCATGGTGGTCGTACCATGTTTCGTGTCTGGCATTCATATCCCCGGTTATGATGATGGGAAGATTTTGAGTTGTAGAATCAGTTAAGAGAGAGGTGATGAGCGTTAGATTGTCCTCGATGTTGTCTTCTGAGGGCCGAAAATAGACATTTACAATGATAAATACGTCCGAATTAGATACGATGCGAGCAGTTGTGATGTGTTCGTTAGAGAAAGCACTTAGAATTTCTGCCTTCAGGAATTTATTGCAAATGATGGTACCAGTGTTGAGTCCCGTTCTACGCGGGGGGTCAGGATGTTTGCCGTTCATGAAGGAAGGATGTAGGACATTTGCTTTGGCAAATTTGGTGATTTTCCCATCACTGTTCATATTAGCATCTTGTAGGAGAATAATATCTGGGTCGATTGACGAGCACCTCATGAGCAAGGTACTAGCTTCCTCTTAGTATAAGTTGATTATGCTTTTTATTACAAAATTAATTGAATAAAGGTCTGTTACTGTACAAAATTTGTCAAATCAACGCCCGCTTGAGCCATCTTGTGGTGGAGATTTAAATTAATTTTTTAACGGACAAGTTTATCTAAAAGAGAAGAGTCCAATAACTATTAATGCTTTAAAATGTTATTACAACAAATTTAATTCTGGCTTATAACAACTTCAAATATGTGTTGCTGTATATTATGTCCAATAGTTGAATACGAAAATTAATAAACAATGTCAATTGTGGTTCCAATAAACATAAAATATGATTTATTGAGTAGAGTAGTACTTCATGCAGTTCTTGTGAACATTTTTCTTGCAAGTGATGCATTGGAGGCCTTGGTGGAAGGCACCACAAAGCAACTGTCCACAGTGATCACAAAAGGTTGGAAGCACATAATCGATGACATTGAACTCGCAGGCCCGAAAGTGTAAAGTTGGTGTTTTGAGAGAATTGGCGCTCTCTGACAAATTTCCACTCTCCATTGTCGATTTCACACAAGGTAATTTAACGTTAAAGCGACAACGTAAATGAACAGCAAGTGAACAGTCCTGAGATCAGAAAATAATTCACAAAATTTCTCCAAATGCTAACCAAATCATGCTTACCTTGCATTTTAGACCTTGTCGTCGTATGCCCCAAATAAATCCACTGCACTGAGAACAATATGTTGGTTGGGTAAACGTATGACACAACAAGTGATGACTTGACACATCTTCCAATAAGGTTTGTTCTAAATTTTCGATATCGTTCAAATTTGTTTCAATTTCATTAGACATTTCGTGGATTTTTTGAATGTTTAAATTGAAGTAATCTCAATTCGATTTATACAACATAAATGCAGATCATTGATTAGTAAATGCTAAAATATTTAAAACATTTAATTAAATTACTTGCATTCCTGAAATATTTCAGCCATAAGGCGCCATAAATTTTTTAATAATTAAATCATTTGATAGTGACATTTTACTTTTAAAATTAATATTTGGCTAAATGAAAAGTGTACATAGAGATTGAATGTTGTACACACACATAATTTTAGCTGCAGATTGGGCAGTTTGTAATGTGCACCACAGTGACAAAAAAATACTCAGTAACTCAGTGTTGATTAACGTATTTTTATTATTGATTTTAAATTTGCCATTTTGCCAATTTGCCAATTTGTAATTTTGCCAATTTGTCAAATTGCCAAATTGTTAAACCACAAAACGAGTCGATTACTCCGTCACGAAGAAAACAACGAACAACATAAATTTTTATAAGAATTTTCATCAGTGATAAGTGTGCAAAGAAGTTGCTAGAGACAATGATAATGTGTCGCTCGGTTTGTTTGGTGCCAAAGTACGACTGCAGTAGCAGTTAAGTTAAGTGTCTCAAATAGATGGTTTGTGATCGTCTGCATGTGGAATTGAGGAAAACTCATCGGTCTGTTCAGTGTTGTTTTCTAGAAGTTAATAACCCTCTAGGAAAGAATCTATTGTACTTCAGTCACTTCAATGAAAAGCTATTTCGGTAATTTCGTTTAAATCCAAATTGCTCAATACCACCACATCGGAAAGATCAGGCCCAAACATACAGAGTTCTCTAGTAGATTTCGGAGCAGTCAGTTGTGGAAGAAAGTTGTTTAAAGTCGAATAAAGACTATAGACAAACGAAGAACAAGTAAGAAAGTGAACAAAACAACACCGAACGAGCACATCGACACGAGTGAGGGGACACGGCACATGAGGTGAACACAGACCCACAGACACAGACAGGTGACAGACAGAAATTTCAAGTCTATTTTGAGTGATTGAGTTATAATCAGACTTGCATGAATGTACAAATTTAAACTTTGCTGACATCGGTGCAATACCCAAAAAATATGTTAGTGTAGTTGTAGCTATAACTATAGTTTTGAGGAAAATAAGATAATGCCAACCATCGATATCTATAAATGACAATAGACAATCATAATTCATAACATTTCGTCGATGTTCAAGCCCCAAGCTCCATTCATCAGTGTGGCATAGTTGTGTGCAATATCAGCAAATGTCACTTGCTGTCCATCGAACAGATTAACATGCGCTCGACCGGCTGTCTCATGTGATTTGTACAGTATGGCTGTGATGTATTCAATTTTTCTGGATTTGAGTGTGTGCTACATGACGAAGATGTGACTGTTAACGCACAAATAAACTGAAAACATATAAGAAACTGAAACCGAGAGAGTGTGTGTGTGTGTGTGTGGTTGTGAATGTATGATTGAATTTGTGGTATCGTCATGCGGCGATAAAGGAAGAAGACTTCTGTCTACGTCTGTGCATTGTAAATTTATAATGAAAATGCTAGGTTTATTGACAAATAAAATAACAGAAAACAGATACACTGTACTAGGATAAAATATAAAAGGTAAAACAACGAAATAACGCTTCGGTAACGATACAAAGTAGGTAGCACGACAATAGAGTTGGGTTTGTCAACAGACCTAGTTTGGGACAGAAGGAGGCAAGTTAGTGTTTAGTAGACAGACACACAACTTCAGAGAACTTACAATAGGCAGCAAGTCTCACAACAGTCCAACTGTACAATGAGATCGATGCGAGGTGTGAGACTTTATACCGTCCAATATTGCCTGTGCTTGACATGAGCGAAGGCAATAGCGCCACTGTGGTGACTGGTCATCGTTGACTCAGTTCGCGATCATCTCATCGGTCGAATTACTAACGTTCATAGCGAGAACTTTCAACAATGTATACTCTCGTGGATATCATGTTCGCACTCTCACTTGAACGTCTGTCTGTTATCACACCATTGAACTACTACCGATTGTACACACACAAAAAAAAGCCATAAATCTGTCACCAAAATTGATTAAAGTTTGCCGACTCACTCTTAATGTAAACAGTTTGCCTTTATACTTTAGATATGATTTTGTCGTATACATTGAGATTGGCTTCGCTTTGCCATGATTGTTCATGATGAGTTGCTAATTTCTTTCAAATAGGCTCGCTAAAATTTGTTTAGAACATGTTGTTCAATTTAATGAAATCTTTATATTACGCAAATCAGTTGGCAAATGTTGCATATTTGTTTTGCTAGAGAACTTTCACTAATTATGTCAATACAAAAATGTTTGTAATACAGAATAATTAGTTAACAAGTTTCTCGGTGTCTTTGCAATGTAGATTGGCACTGAATTCATTAGAAAACCCAGTCAAATCCTCCAAATCACCAGGATTGTTTTTTGTTTCTGGATAGTAACGAACATGGTAATCACACGACTTGGCCGAATTAACTTGGTGAATCCGTTCGGGTGCTGTTTGGAGCAATTCCGATCGAAATGAAGGGCTTTTGATTCTATTATATTTAAATAAAATAGATTAATAAGTATATATGAGTAGTTCGATTGACACTAGAGTCTTACGTGTAATAAATCAAGAAAACAAAACCAATAAAACCAATCAATCCGATCGCAAATATGAAATAGCCTGATGCATCCATGTTTTGACTGTGTCGTGTCAAGTTGGAACTCAAATTGATGGTTGCATTACTGTCCCACAAATAGAACGTTTTCTTGATTGAATCATTAGCCACCAGTTTATCACCAATGTGTACCAAAGTGACATTTTCTCCAAAAGTAGTGTTTTCCATTTTGGTGTGTTGATGATTCGATGTGAAAGTAAGATTTGACTGTGTCGAAGCAAATGCCGAACTCATATGACGACCGAATGCAACGACGATCAAATGCAAATTGAGCAATTGATTCGATTTACTGATTGCCACTGGTTCGAGTTGATAGATTCACTTGAACAAGCTAGTGTCGACTTGGTTGACGAGATTGTGAGATAATGCCTGCGACGACAATGTGATTAATGGGTTTGTTAATCACATTCGCCACTTTCTCGCGACTTTATCTCCGTTCTTGTATTGCACAATTGGAAATAGTCTGGAGATTAGAAACAACAGAAGGAGAAATATTATTACTTTTCTTTATCATTTCTTCATATGTCTGCACTGTTCAGTCTGTGTTTTGCAATGACCAGAAACTTACAAGGCTAACTTGTGAGTGTCTGCTCGATTAAAACAAATCAACGCAAAAAGCACCATCACTTAGCAAGTACGTGTGACCTAACGGATGAAGCGTTTAATGTTTGATTATTTTTGTTTTTATTTTGTTTTAATACTCCATAACTATTAGTTGTTTTAATTACTCTGTTTTGCATCATTTATTTAAATATTTATAATTATCAATTTAAAACTAATAATGAGTAATGATTGTTCGTGTAGAATATTTATCTTACCAAACAACAAAATTTGCAAAACGCATTTAGTGATTAAAAAAATAAAAATAATTAGTAATTTTTTCGACTGCACATTAAATTTTAATTATTTAGACCACTTTCGGTTTCTACATACAGACAAAAATAAAAAGCAGCACAGCTGTGCTAAATGTATTTGAGTGTTTGCTGCACAAACAGTTCCACTTGAGTTGAGTAGCACATTAACTCTTTCTTTTCGTAAAAAACAATTTAATGTACTCGTGTACGTGTGTGTGCATGTTATGAAATAGGGTACATCACATGTGCTTGGAAATTAACTTATTTTGCAAGAATTTAAAATTCATTCTTCGTTCCATTAATTGAAACACAAACATATGCATCTTACCACAAACTAAAACAAGCCTAATTTAATTAAATAAGTATTATTTAAAAATAAAAAACTTTATTCGTGGAATTTCGGCTTTTCATGTTTGAAAAGACAAAAAACAGAAAAATCAAATAAATTATACACAAATCGTAAAAATAACTAGACTTGGATATTAGGGAAACCCCATAAAGGGAAAATACTTTAAAATTGACAACTCTATTCTACAAATGATGAATGGTGATATATTTTGTCGTTGTCGTAAAATCGCTGCGAAACGAGTGCAATCTGATATCAATAAAAATACTATGAAAAATGCTCGAATACATATGTTAGCGGCAAACCGAAGAACTCGTAACTTCGCGAATTGCCGAAAATTTGTCTCGGCACACCGCGAAGTAGCGGACAAATGATTAACTATTCAGTTTGCCTAGTGAGATCGCAAAGTGACTAGTCAGTTCTCAAAGTCGCGGAGTACTCTTCGGCAAATTAAAGATCTACAGTTAATTTATTATATTATTGACAATAAATGAGTCCAAATATATCAAGAATGCTTATTTTTACAATCGAAACTATTATGACAAGTGTTCGCTTCATAACCATGTAAATTTTGTCAAGGATACTCTGTTTGGTTCCAATTCGATAGAGGTCAATTTCAGAATTGTTTTCCATGACAACGACCAGAAAGTTGTAAGAGTCTGCTTTACCTTTGTCCACATACGGAATCCGGAATTGTTGTTAACATTTTGGACATTTGGACTCATTTATTATCATAAATAGAACAAATTAGCTGAAGATTTTAACTTTGCCGAAGAGCTCTCCGCAACTTTGCGAAGTGACTAGTCACTCCGTGATCCCACTAGGCAAACTGGAATAATCGTTTAAATGCCGTGACTTCGCGAATTGCCGAGACAAATTTTCGGCAATTCGCGAAGTTACGAGTTCTTCGGTTTGCCGCTGACATATATACAACATACGAGCTTATTAAATTGTGTTCTGAATGAATGAATACCATTCATCAAGATGACATTTATGTTTTCGTTGGAACGAATAGTAAAGCGAATTTTAAATTTATTAATTCAGTTGAGTTAACGGAGAAAAACGAGGACAAATAAGTGATGATTCGACATATTTCACTTAATAATAAGCCCAAAAGAGATCAGTTTTCAAACGTGACTAATAATCTTGCGTTTGGGATTGCATCAACTGACTCGAATGACGCACAAGTTAATGCACAACCTTTATCCTAACCCATTGTTCTCAATTTCAAGCCACCAATGCATTAACGTCATAATAGTAAATCAAAAAGCTAGCGCTCCATTTTTTTCGTTTTATGAAAATGAGTTTTCGAAATGACGCAACCAACCAACCACCACCGAACTTCAGCTGCCCCTCTTCTCGTAGTGTAAATGTACACTCTCACAAGGATGGCCTCTCACTGCAGTATTGGATACAGGGAGATGCTATATACAGTAATTCCTGGACATAGCGCGACACGCACTTAGCGCAAAGTGAGGGGCGTATCTGAGATTCTATCGATAGTTTTGATATATCGATCATCACTGTGGCATCGATTCCAATCCAATTCGGATTACTCCTCTCTGTTATTCTCATCGTGGAACGATATTCTCTCCTCTTTTTCGTATCTCCTTTTTGTTTCGCCAACTTTGGCCATCTGATAATGATTGAAGCTCCGAAAAGAGATCGCTCTGATATGTTGACAACAATGAAGATACGAATACCGAATGAAAATTCCGGCGAAGATGATTGGAAGACCAAACTTGAAATCGCAAATGATTTAATTGACAACAAACTACGCCAATGCAAAATTGCTCGCAAATACAATCAGATCGTCGCTCGTCATCGGCCACCAGTGCTTCAATTGGCAGAGGAGAAGTGCTATTTCTGGTTATGCGAGCAGAACTTCAAAGGCTTTCCCACAAATAAACGACTGATAACCGCCAAAGTGAATTGGCTTCTCAACCGATTTCTGCAACAGCTTGGGACACCAGAATTCAGATTCACTGGTTCGATTGGTTGGTGGCACGGCTTCTTGGGACAGTTCAATTTAAGAAAGTACAAATAAACAACTCTCGAGTAAACTATTGTTAAATTTAAAACATCGATTTGTCACAAAATTATTAATTGTACTCGTAATTGTTTGTTTACATTTTTTATAATTGTAGCCGTACACAGAAGTCGTAACTAAACTTAATTTTAAATTAAAGTGTGCGAATAATCGAGTCCAATTTGCGCTAAGTTTGTGAAATTTCATTTTAACTTCCACTTTGCTTCGAACTTAACGCTCGCGCTATGTCGAGATATGCTAGATGAAAGGTCGCACGCGCATGCGCATTGTTCCAAAATCTGCCGTACCTTCCACTGTACCTCGACTTAGCGCAAGAATTTCTCGGTGGCTTCTGCAGGACTAACTGTACAATTTCGTGTGTTTGTCTGTTTGAGAGTGTAATGCTTTGTTTTTTGTATGCCACCTAGTAATCTGATGACTTGTATGGACGAAAGAGAAGGAGACTAGCCGTATGTGTACCACTAGCAATTTGTAATGTGCGACTGTAGCCTGTGTGACGGTTCAGACAGTGTGTGTTGGATCACACAGAATGACACCATTCTCCCTGCTGGTCGTCATTCAGTCGGAGCTCGTTGGTTCTGGTTTTGTGTGTTATGTTTGGGTTACATAAAATTGTATTGGCTTCACTCGGCATCCGTTCTCAGTGAACAATAACTATTTAAACTTTCCACTCATCATTGTTCTCCTGTCAACTTTCGACCAACTGACCATTCTGACTGCCCGCTCGCTTGTTATTTGAACTTTATTGTCTCTATTTCGGGGCTACTCTCACCATATCATCATCGGATATCATCGCTGGTCTAGTAATGAGCATCACCATCATTCTCGTCAAATCTTGCTCCCTAAATGGTTTCTTTTCTCAGTTCCATTGGACAACAACCATTTCGTTGTTGTTATCTGTGTGTGCTTTGAATCAAGCGCTCTCATTCAACTTGCCCACATTGTAAAAATCAAGAACTCAAATTTGTGCAGTCACTTCTTTCTTGTTTACTTTTACATCAACTTTTACATCAACTTTTACTCGTTTATCTTCTCGTCCATCGAGTAATTCTAGAAAAATTTAGTCAAAAAAATTATTAGAATTTGTTTAGACGATTTAAACAAAATTGTTTAGTCTGTTTGAGCTGCAACCACAATGCCCCTATTCACAAAAATCAAATGTTTCTTCTTTGACAAAAAGAATGCTCAGATTGCTCCATCAGACAGTGTTAAGAATAAAGATGTACCGGAAATGTCATCAGCATCTTCTGCCATACAGACAGAACAACCCAGTGAAGTCATCCCTCAACTTGTGAAACACGAACACTGTGTTACTTACTTGAAAAACAAACTAGAATGTCAAGATGTACGCGAACTTGTATGTGGACTCTATGGCATCGACGTGTACAGTGTTGTGCCTTCTCGGCCCATACTTGACCAAGAAGACCCAAAACCAGTTGTGGTCAAGGTCTTTCGATTCGGGGCATTATGGAAACTTGAAGTAGAAAGCAAAATACGTAACGCAAAGTACCAAAATGAGTTCAATTGTTACCAAAACGGACTCAACCATGCACACATTGTTGAGTTTTTGAGTTCGTTTGAGTTCGGCTGGAACACTCAAACGAAAGAATACTTTGTTGAAAAAAGTATTCTCATGAACGACCCCAGCAGTCATCTTCTCATGAGTGGAATTGTGCTTGAACAACTCGAATCTACTCTATTAAATTATGTAGAACAGAAGAACATGACATGTTTGAACGATATGCTCACTAAGGCCGTGTTCTACCAAATTGGTGGCGCCTTGGTGTACCTGCACGGAGTCCATTTCATGGTACACAAAGATCTCAAATGGAACAACATTGGCGTTTCGGGTACTGATTCGCAAGGCGTACCACACCTGAAGTTAATCGACTTTGGTAATGCACTTGTGTTGAAAAAAGAACAATTTCAAGCAGCAGAAATCCATTCCTCGTGTTTCGATCTCTCACTGACAAAGTGCGAAATCAAACGATTTATTGCCGGACAAAATGATTCGATTCTTATGAAACAGAATGTATTTCTACAAGAATCCTTCAACTTTTCCCGAATGCTGGTTCATCGAAGCGAATACGACAGTAATGGAAAGTTCATTGACATGACTCTTCGTTTCAATGTTGGCCAGAACTTTGAGTCAGATATTGCCAGTCAGTTTGAGGAACTAGGAATAAGTGATCCTAAGTTAAAGAAGCTGCTCATTAGAATGGCGACAACAAAGTTCGATTTTGAAAAGATCAGCATAACCAGCGCAATGAACTATCTTATCCGTAAATAGCTAAATGCTATTTTTCCATGTCTAGGTTTCCCCAAAGTAAAGTTTAGTCTGTTTCGAATGCTAAATTTGCAGCTCGTTTCGAGTCAGGCAACCGAATGATCAAATTCACCTAGACCAGTGCAAACTAGAACATTGAACACGACACCAACAGAATTCAAGCAATCAAATAGCATCTCCCTCTCTCTCTCTTTCTCTCTCTCTCTCTCTCTCTCTCTCTCTCTCTCTCTCTCTCTCTCTCTCTCTCTACCTTTCAAAGCGTAACCAAAACCACTAGGCAATTAAGATGATGATTATCTAGCAATAACTTTTGTTCCTTCTCCCATCTTGTGCATCACTGTTTAATGATCTGTCACACAAACAAGCTCAATCACGTACAAATACATACACAAACTAGGAACTCACAATTGCGACACGTTCTCTCACTTTCTCAAATTCTCTCGATTTTTTTAAAATTTGGTCTACATCCCAGCCTTATAATTCATTATCGTGGTGGATCTAATGACAGGCAAGCCACTGTATTACTCTTAATGTTCACTCATCCCCAGCAAATGCACCGATGTTTGTTATTATGCACAACGTTACTTTTCATTACTTTTTGCGTTGTTTCATCAATTTCATCACTTTCTTCTATCAGTTGTCAGGTCTCAATTCGAATACACCAGTGGCTTCATCGGCCGACGAATCGCTTCATCCCGTCTAATTAGCATAATTCTCTTTAATTGTTTTAGTTTAGTTTCGATTTTGTTCATTCAATCATAATATTATATTGTGAATGTATTTAATAAATCTCTTTGTGTTTTCTCCAAATCATTTCAAACTTGCTTGTATCAATTCTCAATTAAACAAAAAATAAAACTTTAAAATTCATAAATCTTTTATTGTTCTCATCATTTTGTCTTCCCACACAAACTTACTAAATCAGATATTTTCATAAATTAAATGTGTTTAGATCTAATTCAAAGTCTCAATCATCAAGACTAAACAACAGTTATAACGGTGCATCTGTGGGTGCACTCGCTCTTTTTGGCTCATAAGTTTGCATTTTAGTTTGAGTACTCGATCTGGGTTTGTTCTGTCTGTTAGGTCCATATGTTCCCACAACCACAGATCATTGGAATTATTTTCAGGCCTACTATGGCTCTCTTAGTACTCTTCTATCGTCTGCAGAAATAGTCCGCTCTAATAATTAAATTGTCAAAAATTTTAAAAAAATTTGTCAATTGAGGAGGTCCTTTAAGTTGATGCTATTTTTATTTATTAATGCAAAATTCAATTGTTTTTCAAATCGAATTTACTTTTAATGTTAATACTCACTTCAATATTTAATGAATGTGTATGTGTGTATTAATTAGAGCAACTTATAGAATATGATGTTCATATCATTTTCAATAATGAATTTGAAAGCGCATAATAATATATTCAAAAAGAATTATATTTAAATTACATTATTTATTTTATTTTAATTTTGATAAAAAGCAATTTATTATTTCAAGTATATAAATCGAATTTAATTAATTAAATACAAAATTAATTTTATATTTAGTTTGAAATAATTAATAAAAGGAGAAACAAAAAAGAAAAAGTGGAAAGCAATCAGACTTGTTTCGTATTAATTTACGTATTTTCTCTTTCACTATTTTTAATTAATAATTTTAAGATTTAAAAAGTTATTTTAATTTGAAAATTCATGAAATAAATTGGGGATTATGTTTCAAGTGGTTTCAAGTGGCAACCAACTTTGTGCAGGACTGAGTGGATTAGACTGCATTAGGAACTAAAAAATGTCCATTTGTTTAGTCCATCGCTAATGTGTGTGTGTGTGTGTGTGTGTGTGTGTGTGTGTGTGGGTGTAGGTGGGTGCAATATAGCCACTTGAGTTTGATTGTGTTGTAATATAAAAATATTATAAATGTCTCATAGTTTGGCCTGGACTTAACAACAATTAACAAATTTATTAGAAATATTTCAAGTGAGTCAAAACTAAAAAGACAAGTTTCAAGTGCTTTCTAGCTTCAACCCACTCAGTTCAGGACTGAGTGAGACGGCTGCATTGAATGGGTATTGAGACTGGACACACAGTTCGATTTGCGCTATTTTGGGGTTGACGAACCCTCTCACTCGGGCCAAACGGGTTCAATTCATGCGCAATCAATGTGTTTGTATGGAATATAAACTATGTTCGTGTGTGTGTCGGACTCAGTAGCGATTGAGCATTGGCTGGAGAGGTCGTGACGTGTAGCAATCAAACATCCAAACAGTCGATCCATTCCTTTCACCATGAAGTTGTTCGCCTTTCTCCAGTCTTTTTTCTCACTGTTTTTTTGTCTGTCTCGACCTATGCAAGCATCTACGTGCTTGTCATTCAGGCCTACAATCACTTAGGACCCAACTCACCGATCTGTGGACTCACAAACATAAATTGGACATAGCTGACTCACTCCTGATGGAACAACTCTCGTTCAAGTCTGCGTGTGCCCTCGTCCTGTTCGGCGCCTCAGTCAGCACTCTAGTTCGAGTGCTCGGTCTGGCTGTGTTTGGTCTGTTGGGTGCATGTGTTCGTACCATCACTGGTCAGTGGATCTACTTTGGCGCTATGATTCTTCTTCTGCTCTTGCAGTACTTCTCAGTGGTCGGCATGGGGCCCGCTGAAATTGTTCTGCACGTTTACCTTGTTCTGATTGGCGCTCTCTTAATGCTTACTCAATTTGTTAACCGCAAATTGAGTCGAGACAATCAAGACGAAGATTCCATCACCAGCGATAACTTTGTTTGAAATGTCCAATTAAATCGAGAAAAGGACATATTTAAACTCGTTTTGATGCTCATATTGCGGTTATTAATCTTTTATTATGCATTTAGGTACCCTCGTTGGCATGTAGTCAAAAACATATATTATTTATTTCCATTTTTATACACAAAACATTTTCCTTTAAAATAAAAGTAAAATCTCACCCCCTGCACACACACACTTTTTTGCTAATTTTTTGTTCTCCAATGATAATTAAATCCTTTTATTTTTTATTCAATTATCTGTCATACTTATTCATAACCATTTGAGTGTTTAATTATGTAATATCATTATTATTAATGTTTGATGTATGTTTTGACGTAACCTTCAATAAAATCAATTTGCCAACGACAAAGCCAATTTTCGTTTGTCTTCTTGAGTCATCTGTTTGGGATAGACAACGTGAAAGTGAACCAACAAATCACCACGTTCACTCGAACTGTTCAACCAAGGTAAACCTCGACCTTTAATCCTTAAAAGCGATTTGTTTGTAATCAACTCTCTGATGACCACTGGACACAGACTCTCATCAACAGTGGGAATGTACAATTCAACATGATATGAGATGGATTCTGCGAAACTGATTCCATACCAAGTCTCCAAGTCGACATTGTTGGGCGATCGTGAGAATGTTTCGTGCTGTATTGGTGCAATCATCACGTAAACATTTTCAGAGTTGAATTGTCCTTCATAGTGATCACCAGCTCTTGGCAATGTCACAATAGTACCAAAGTGGACACCCTTTGGAATGACCACATTGTAGGCCTGCACTTCAAATCGAAAGTACAACTCAAACGGTGGCTTGAGATACACTTTACGAGTGAGTTCAAATGACCTGATTGTACCGGTCAGCACTTCCAACAGGGACACTGACAGTTTGTATTGAACAAAAACTGTGCTGTTCGAAAGTGTATTCGAATCAGCATAAACGGTGAACACACTTCCAGGAGTTACACTCGGTTGACCATCACTGTAGATTAAATTACTTGTCGAACTTTGGTGTTGAGTTTGGCTTTTCTCAATTTTGGTAATTCTAGTTGATGAACATTTTCGAAGCGATTTTCTCATTTCAAACATTGATTGGAGCACATCTGAGAAATTATTGTCGGAGGTATCAGACATTTTTAAACATTTATTAAAACTGACAATAATAACAAAATGATGATGTCGATTAACTGATCGAAAAAATGTTTTGTTTAGTCATTTCGTTTAGGTAAATTTAATGTATGTGAGTATTAATCATCGAGAATGATTCATTTACAAAGAACGTTAAGCATTTATGTAATGCAGAAATGTATTTCTCTGTGCATTAATTAAAATGCACTCTTGTGTGCACAGTAAAAAGTGAGTGGCGGTTTGTTCTGTTCATATTAATTGAATACCAAAAGAAATTGCCACTTAAATACAATGAGAGAGAGAGAGAGAGAGAGAGAGAGAGAGAGAGAGAGAGAGAGAGAGAGAGAGAGAGAGAGAGAGAGAGTGTGCAAATTGATAAAATTATTATAAAGAGTTCTATTTCGTTCGTTTTCTTCTATTCATAAAATTACCAAAAAAATATCCAATTAGCGATTGTACGATTTTTTCGGGAGTGTAATAATTGTGCGCTCAATGTATTACTTGAGAGAAACGCAATTCTGGCTAATTTAGTTTTCTCTATTTTATGTTATTGGTAAATGGAAACTGTTCTGCTGGTTGCATTAATAATTTGAATTTCCTGAATTTCCTTACAAATATATTATATATATGTTTATGTGACTTTTGGGCTAAAATGCACGTAATAATTTGGTTAGTATAAAACAGATTTGGATGCAACCAAAATGAAGTCAAATGTTGTACCCTAATTGCATTACCCTCTGCTTTCTTTTCATTCATGCAAACATTTATGCTCTCATTAATCGTATTGAATCGTTTTATTATTTTGTTCTCATTAATTGAGCGATCCAAACAGAAACAAAGATAATAATGTTATTTTGATTAGCAATATATAACCCAATTGAAAAGAAAAGAAAAGAAAACACATGAGAAAATTAGTAAAACTCAAATTAAAATAAAATTTAAATTGTCAAATTAACCTTAGCTCGTTCAAGATGGGTCTACGAGAGTTACCCTTTCACTAGAATGTATTTACTAAGGAATCGTTCAAGATAGGGACCTATCCTTCCATGTATTATAACTATTATATGTTTTACCCATATTATGAAAATATAAAGTTTCTAAGTTAAATGGTTAAATAATATTAAAAAACTAAACTAAAGTTTTCGCAAAAGTGACTTTCCTGCCTTTGGCATTTGTCTGAAAGTGGTTTGACGGGTTTGACGTGTGCGTCCGCAGTGAAATGGGAGGAAGTGGAAAAGCCCTAGTAGGAACACATATCTTTATGATTTTTATCTATTAATGTAGACGATTATCTAAATAGATTTATGTCAATAATTAATCTGCACTAAATTGTCTTTCACGTGATATTTTTTTTCGTATTTTTCCAACTTATATTAGTCGAGTTATGAGCACTTTAAGTGTAAATTTTTAGACAAATTCCAATGTACGTGTGTGTGTGCTCGTTGTTTTGCAAAAATAATTAACAAAATTATCTGTTTCCGAATATGCGATTAAATACTTTAAAACTTGATATTTTTAATTAATTTCTCATATGATCATTTAATTACAATATTTCAATTGTTTAAAATTAATAAATATAATTTTATAGTAATTAATTATCACACAAAATTAATTAATTGATTTTATGAAAAAATTTTAATTTTTGTACAAGAAAACTCATTAGCTAAATCAATTTTTTAATGCTAATTATTAATGAAATATTACCAATTTTATTATCGTTTAATTTTTATTTAATTTAGTTTATTAAAAGTCTAGTTTATTTTATATTATATTAAATAAATTCAAATGCGGAGAATGGCAATTATCAATTGCAATCAAAAAGAGCAAATTAATACAAAACCAAATGCATAAATAGATTGAGAAACGATATAATAATAATAAACGAGATCGTAAAAGTACAAAAACAACAAAAAAGCCAACCCAGCAGAAACGTAAAATTTCTCCTCATTTTACATTACCATGCAACGACCGTCGGCTGTAAATACAATGAGCTGAAGTGAAGTGAACAAAGGAAGTAAAAAAGCATTGCAACAGTTATCTTCACTTCCCTTCACTTCACTTGCGTTTATTGTACGTATTTGCGTAAGTAACACTATGAGTGAAGTACGTTGGTAGTACTTTTCATTTGCTTCATTTGCACTCACTCACTTCAATTCCATTTCTTGTATTTAATGTAGCTTCAGTAGTGTGTCACTTTATTGTCTATGTGCGAGATATACAGCCAAAAGTAACTAACAGAACCGCGACGCTCCAAGTGGCCAAGGATTGAAACGATGCGATGTATCAATTTCCCCCGAGCAACTGAAGAAAACAGTGCGCGAGAGAGTCGACCGATTACGTCACTGCACGTTAACGAATAGGTTCACTGTCTGTGTGTGCCTGTGTGCTCGACTCGTCTTCTCTCTCTCTCTCTCTCTCTCTCTCTCTCTCTCTCTCTCTCTCTCTCTCTCTCATCTATATGTTTAAAAAAAAAATAAAAAGCAAGCTTAACGCTTAACCATGAAAGCAACAGTAAAAGTGTAAATAATAACTCTCTCTCACCCATCACTCTCACTACTCCACTCTCATCCTCACTCTCACTCTCAACTCTCACTCTCATCTCACTCTCACTCACCTCACCTCCCCCCTCTCTCTCTCTCTCTCTCTCTCTCTCTCTCTCTCTCTCTCTCTCTCTCTCTCTCTCTCTCTCTCTCTCTCTCGTCCTCGAGCTCAGATTTATTTTCTGTGTTGAGTGTGTGAGTGTATGCAGATGGACAAGCAGGGTTGAGTAAGGATACACACAATGTAATATAACCGACCAAAACATACGCTCAAAAATGGCCGACTACTCACTGGCTTGCTCCTCGCTCTCTCGTCACTCATTCCTTCACACAAACACGAGCAAGTCGATTCGAGTGTAAATCTCCGAATTTAATTTTTCAATTCTTTTGTTTGTGTGATTGTTGTTCCTTGTCTCGACATCATCTTGTCGTTCTCTCTCCTTTGCCACATCGCTTCTCTCATTCCTTCACTCACTCTTATCTGTGTGTGTACTACACGGCGCTGTTGCCTCCACACGCACACCGATTTGCACTGCATTGGACGGTCGGCTTTTCTCAGCATTGCAATTCGCTTTTTGTGCTTGTTTAGTTTTTGTTTTTGTGTGCATTTGGTTATTGTTCACTTATGATTTACACTTGACTACCTCATTTCACAATTGTCAACGTCTGATCAACATGTGAACTACTAGTGAGTGCATCACAGTCTCTTGTCCAGTCCATCGCACATTGCATCATCACTCACGACTCACCTTTGACTCGCGTAGTGTGATCTCGTTACTACGTTCTACGTTATTCGTGCTTACTTTTGTGTTACTGATTTCCATCCATTTCGCTTGATTGGTCACATGAGCATTTCATTGAGGTAAGTCTTGTATTGAATTTAAGTATTATTTCTGTCTGTTGAATATTATTATTAGTATTTGTGACTTTGTCCTTCTCCTTCTCTTCTCCACTTGCACAGTCATTGATTAAGAATTATTACCAATAATTCATTAGACAATACGCTATCTACTCAGTAATTGAGGAATTTGAATTTAATATTTATTAATAGATTCTTGTTGTTAGCACGTTTTAGTTTATTATATTGTGTGTGTGTACGCCCGTTTAATGTTATGATTACTATTGACTTGATTTTTGAATACAATTCTCGTACAAAGTAATGGGTTTCATATTTTATCAATAATATTAAAATTGTTTTATTCTCCATAAAAATATTCACAGTAATAATGATATTAATTACATAATTGTTAATTAAATTATTTTCTATGTACAGATATATGTGTGTGTTCGATGTATGTAAAATGATATGACAAAATAATAAAATTTGTTTGATTATTTACAAGGAGGTTAGTGTGTTGAATCTTTGAAATAGCAGGAAATATTGTTTGGGAGAATGTGACAAATTAGAAGCTTTAGTTTTTGTTCAAATGAGCAGGTCTTGAGGTGGAACCTTGGGTTGGGGGTTGGGGTACAAACTAACTCGTCCATTGGAACGCCACAAGTTTTTCCATAAACAAAGTCGGCCAACTGAACTTTGAACGATGAGTGTACAGTGGTGATGTATAAAATTGTTGATTGGAACGTTAGTATTCTTTTCGACTTGAAACATTGGCACAGTGTTCTCGGATATTTCCTGCTTTATGTAGAACTCAAACATGTCTTTCAGCGTAAACCCGTTGACCATCTTGATCTTGATTATAAAGTCAGCCATTCGATCAATGAGGAGTACGAATAAGAATGTCATCAAACGTTTGGAGCTGCTTAAATTAACCCACGATATCTCACATTGTCCGGTGACTTGTGAATTAACGCCTTCAGACCAAGTGGAACAAAGATGGCGTCTAAAGGTCACTCTAGTAGTTGAGGGAAATGTCACCAAAAATACGGGAGATAAGTACAAGAAGATGCTTGCACTTTGGCGATTGTGTATTGAGAAGTGAGGTAAAAGGTCGCTAAATGACCGTGATAAAAGCAAAATATATGACCGAAACTGGCACGGGCGGGAATTCGTAACACGAGTCACAAGATTAGGATATGATGAGGGGTGAAGTGGAAATGGAAAAAGAGGAAGACACTTGAAAACAGTCAAAAATGTTGTTGATTATATTTTGATGAGTTGTATGTACGTTTTGAGAGTCAAGTCAGTAGAGTTTTCCAGAAGAGAAAGACTTTAGATACTGTTAAGTATTTAGAAGAAGAGAATTTTGAATTGTTGGTGTTTGAGATTGTTGCACTGGATGTACTCAAAGAGAGTTTGTTTGAATTGTTGCTTCTTCTTTAAAAGTGCTTTGGTGTCATGTTTGGGTACTATTCGTACACTTGTTCTTGTAAGAATCGAGTCTGTGTGTCCTTCTCACGTTAATTCATTTTGTATTTGAGTATGATTTGCATGCGCAGCTAATTCCTATTTAATCAAGTTTGAAGACAGATTAAAGGTTTAAGTGAAGGTGATTCATAATATAGAATGAGTGTACACTAGTGTGTGTGTGTGTGTGTGTGTGTGTGTGTGTGTGTGTGTGTGTGTGTGTGTGTGTGTGTGTGTGTGTGTGTGTGTGTGTGTGTGTGTGTGTGTGTGTGTGTGTGTGTGTGTGTGTGTGTGTGTGTGTGTGTGTGTGTGTGTGTGTGTGTGTGTGTGTGTGTGTGTGTGTGTGTGTTCACATTAGTGAGATAGTTCGATTGAAGTCTTCATTGATGATGTCAAAAAAAATTTCAAATCTGTGTTTTTGCTTTTAATACGAGTAGAGAATTTAGATTTGAACGGGGATTATGTGTTGAATAGTGTAAAAGTAAATTGAATTATTCTATGATCGATGTTTGTAATTGGACCAACAACGATCAAGTAGGAGATGTTATGGCGAAGACATATACACTGGACCAAACTTTGGAAATGTCTTATTTACATGTAAAGACAACGTTTCCCACCACAGCACTTATGAAAATCGGTCAAATCGTCTTTTTCGGGGCACTCTAATATACAGAATCGGCTAGCTGTACATTAATTGATGAGTAAAATTTGATGATAGTGCTAACCCATCTAAAAACTTTTATTAGAACTGTTCGTATTTTATAATAGTGGAAAACGATTACGTAGAAGAACAGTTCACATTAGTGAGATAGTTTGACGGATTTCGGTGACGGAGAATCTGTGTTTTTGTTTATAAGACGAGTAGAGGATTGAGATTTAGACGGAAATTAGATGTTGAGTAGTGTGATAGTAAATTGACTTTATACCCGCGGATAATATTAATTAATTGGCAATTACACCATCCACGTTCAAGTCGGAAATCTAATTGGAGATAAATGCATTTGAGTATGTAAGATCAATAATACTGTCACCTCTATTGTATTAGCATTTGTTGCCCACCTATGAGTATGGTGATGTAGGGCAAAGTGAAACAAAAAATGTCGCAATCTCTGTACCTCTCTGTTTGATATTGTGTCTATCGTTGAAGTCACTTGGGTGAATGATCGGTTTGTCATTATTGATGTGTTTTGGAATAAGTCATAAAAAGTGTGAAGATTTCGGGTTCGCCCAGGCCCGTCTATCTATTAGTGATCTATAGTGATCTTCCAGGCTGTTCGGACAATAGTTTGTTCAAAACATTAAACTCATGTACTGGCGATTGTCTGGACTGGTCCAGTACATGTAGTTTCCACCATTGATGGAATTTTGCTTGTTCACTGCTAATTTAGAATGAGACACTTCTGTGCAAGATGAGTGTTCCGGATGTCCGTCTATTTCTCTATCATAGACTCTGACAGTGATATTACCTTTCTTTTTGACAGTCACTTTTCGGACTCCACTCGTACTCTTATACCTTAGTTAGCTTGGTTTGACCAACTAAAGTATTCGAAACGGTTTCAGTTTTGGCTCCGTATCTGTAGCAGCATTTTCCGTTTGTCTTAGTTCGGTACCTATTGCCCGTAAAGTCTGGCTTGACCTATTGTTCCTAATATGTTGTACTCGGTGTGATGACTAATTAGCGATTCACAGTTTGATGGCTGTCCACTAAACCTCGTGCTATTCTAGAACCACTTCTAGTATTTTGGTTATAGGGCTTTATGATTTCATTTATGGCTTCAAGTTTGGTAATTACCGAGTTCAATTTAGATTTGGTGACTCTTCCCCTTGATGATGATGATGATGTTGATGATGGATGATAACGTTCAAATGATGGCCGTAAAGATTTTGGTTTTCAGGACTTAGTTGAGGCTGCACGTTTTGTTCGTCTTTTGTACACTCATTACTAAACTCGTAGTTTTTTCTTCTCTCAAGTTGATTTTGCGAGTCTCCTATTTATCCACTACAGTGCACTGTCATTGATTAAAAATAATAAACACCAATGCAATTCGGTACCTAATTTGATGTCTGTTCAGTTATGAAAGCGTTTAATTCATATTTAAATAAGCATTCTCTTGTTTTGACACTTTTGGGTTTAATCTATTATGTGCGGGTGTGTGTTCGTGTACATTGTACAATGAAGATCCATTCCAAGTACTACGATAGCATAATTAGGTAGAATCATAGTGCCAAAATAGATTCAGTGGCCAGTGATGGTGCATACAAATGAACCCAACAGGCCTATCCCAAAATACAGACCACTCCAACTAGAATGCCAACAGAAGCACAGAGTGCACAGACTTGAATGCTTGAAAGTATATTTTGAACACTTTTAACTATTGTTTCAAGAAATAACTTATTTTTTAACCAGATATTGTCGAAAAAAACTTTGATATTAATTAATTGCATTATAAAAATATCCACATTTGTAATTGTTCTGGTTACATAATGAATTTTTAAATATATTAAATAAATAATTAAATCTGATAACTTGTCTGGGCTGTCCTTGCTTAGCAAGAC
Source organism: Rhizoglyphus robini (assembly GCA_023373905.1). Classification (NCBI taxonomy): domain Eukaryota; kingdom Metazoa; phylum Arthropoda; class Arachnida; order Sarcoptiformes; family Acaridae; genus Rhizoglyphus; species Rhizoglyphus robini. The sequence goes on along the minus strand of JAKIJQ010000317.1, from coordinate 6,563 downwards.
GATACAGGAGGTCTTGAGGTGCAAGTTGAGGGCAAAACCCAACTCACAAATTGGGACGTTATTGGCGAAGACATATTCAAAATCGGCAAAATGAGTAACCACAGTGTCCAAAGCTTTAGCTGGGACGGTTCATTTGAAGCCGAACACAATATCGAAGAAATGCGTAGTGTTATCGGATTTGCAGTTTCTGCTTCTTGTCCGAGTAGAACTCAAAGACGTCCTCAGGAATCCATCTATCAATTTGATCTTGACGATAAAGTCAGCCATTCGATCAATGAGGAGTACGAATAAGAGTGTCATCTAACGTTTGGAGCAGGTATTAGCACCTGACATTCTTGCCACGTCCAGCCACTATTATAAAAAATTTGGAGTTTCCGATTTTCTAAAATTTTTAATAATTAAAGATATTTAAAGACATGAATAAACTTACTATTTAATTGAGCAGAAACCTCATCGAGCATTAGTTGAGCAGGCCTCAGACTGATTGCTACTAAATGGAATCTAATGGACGATTCATTTATATGCATATCAGCATCCATTCATGAGATTACTCATTCATAGAACCAGACCATAATGAATGGGACCAGTCTTAAGCGAGATTAATTCCAATGCAGTCGATCTAATTGTGGCATATCCAATGCACTATTTACTTTAATTATAAGTTTATTGACTAGATGGACAAGATCACAGATAACAGTCACTAGAAAAGCTCAACTCCGCGAGGTAATATCGCTCATACAAAACAGTCGGTCCAAACAGTGCAACGGTCAAAGCACAACTAATACACAAAGGCTAACTCAACGGACAAAACCGCTTAAGCGCGCAATGCCGTTAACAGAATTGGTTAGTACAAGAATCACAACATTTACCACTACCTCCATCTGGCAATGTGGTTGGGCCTTGCGACCCGGAACATTCTCAATTACGTGCCACTACCTATTTTACGACTACTCTCTCATTCATATTAATGATCACAATCCACAATCTAGCGCCGCTTTGCGTTCTGTTAAACTCTAAGAATAGCATCTTAACAATTTCGATTGCAGCTAAGCCAGTGGGCTGAGATATAGCTCGAACCCTATGTTTCTCAGAGACACCCTGTGGGCCAGCTTATGACTGACGTTCGCTAACCAGAACGCGTACCTATTAATCGAAATGCCATCACCAAGAAGTTCGATCGGAAGCGAGAGTAGAATGTGACGACATCGGACATGTATTTTCATGTGTTGGCGCTCGAATGATTATGTTAGTTGATGGCAAAGTGAAATAGTTGATGTCAAACAAATTAGCGTTGCAATCACCTGACAAAATGATCAGTAAGTTGTGTATTGATGTTTGTTTTAGAATAAGTCATATAGGGTGTGAATGAATTCTGTTCTAACTCAAGAGTGAATTTGTTTTTGTTGGAGATGACTAAAGTGAGATTCAAAAGAAGCAATTATTTGATTGTGATTTTGTCTGTGGTGTGTTTGTGTACAATTATACTTTAGACAATTTGTTGTAAAGAATTGCGCTATATGCATAAATAAAGATATGTTTGCTAATTCAAATTGAGAGCTAACCCCCCGTTAATGACCAATTGGCTGTTGTTGGGAAAAGAATTTACCCTGTGACTTGAAACACCACTCATAACCGCATTCGCTCTCAAATCCGAAGTGATTGCATCTTATGCACACACACACACACACACACACACACACACACACTCACTGTTTATTATAGAGAAACCTAAAATGATCTATTTTCACTTCTCACTAGGATCTTTAGTTTGGATTTCTAAATCAAATTGTGCTACTTCTTTCTCTTTTTCTTCGTATCGAATCCGTTTTCTTGTGTGTGACGATTCCGTGCATCATCCTCACTACTTTAAGACTTTGGGTCTTCATCATAATCATCACCAGCAAAAGCACCCAACACCACCATCATTATGTCGAATCTGGACTTGAAGATTGGTCCTAATGGTAACTTTCAAGTTCCCATTGATATATTATACGTTTACTACTTTTTTCTATAGTGCCGGACAAAAACTTTGATTCCGATAGTGACTCTGAATTGGGAGTTCATGAAGGAATTCCTAAAAAATCACCTGCACCAACTTCAACATCAATTGAAAACAATCCCAAAGATGTTTCTCTTACTGGAAAAAACCTTGACGTTGTTAATGCTCCTGGAGTAAGTGAAATGTCAGGAAGAAAGAATGAACCTAAAGCTGAGAGCACTGATGGAGACAAAACTTCAGTTCAAGTGGATGTTCACAAACCAGATGAGTCTGCTTCAACTTCTTCTAAAATGAAATTTGATTCTACATTCGTTAAACGACTTTCATCGTCTCCTCATGACGAATTCAAAGGAAAGTTAACTCCTATTGCGTGCGGAAGAAAACGACAATTAGACATGCCAAGTGTGTCAGTTGAAACAAAAAATGAACCACTGCTTTCAAGTGCAAAAAGTTTGCCGATACTTGCCAAACCAACAACTTGTTCGGGTTCAGAAGTAGAAGACAGCAAAACCAGCGGAAAGGATATTCCCGAGTCAACTCAATCCAAAATTGAATTACCAACAAAACGACTTTTTATTTCATCTTCTTATGAAAAAGCTGACATTACTGAAGGCAGTTCTCAACAAGCAAGTACGTCTTCATTGGCCACAAAGGTAAACAAAACAGTTAAGTCAATTGACAATTCAATTTTTAATCTTAATTTTTAATATCAATTAGAATATCAAACCTTCAACTAGCGCTGAACCAATTGAGCTATCTGACACGGATTCATCGGACATTGAGGTATATGATGCCTCTGGTAACAAAATTAAGTCTATGGTAGGTTTGGTTTAGATGTGTAAAACCATATTTTTATATTTGCATTTTTAGCAAGAGGAGTTAACGAAACTAGTGCTCGTATACCCTGCTTACCCAAAGGATCCAAACCCAGCTAGACTGCGCAAAGGCCATTTGCAAAGACTTAAACCAGAGCAATACTTCAACGATGAATTGATTCGCTTTGCTCTAAAATATGCACTCAAAGAACTACTGAGTGAGCAAATGAGAGGTCAAATTTTGCTTCTCGATTCGCTTGATTCATTGGGCGAGTTGTATAAAAAGTCACTTGATCAAAAGATATATTATGTGAAACAGAATCAACTAATGCCCGGCCATAAATACCTTGTGTTTCCTTGCCACTACAAGCAAGGTTATGGCCATTGGGTTTTGGTCATAGTGACTGGATTCGAAAGTGTCTTTCAAAGTCCAGTAGAGGGCAAAGCTGCAAAATTGTCTTTCAAAATTGCTTTTATGAATTCGTTGAGCCGATTCGGAAAGGAAAACGAAGAAAACATTATCGCTTCTGTCAAAATATACTTCCGAGCTCTGTACGGCACTGTAATGCACAATGGTGCCCTTGTTGGTGAGGTGAATGTCGAGTCACTCTGCCCTGATCTATTTCAGCAACAAAACTGCCGCGACTGTGGACTGTTTGTCATTGAATACTTCAAGTACTTTTTTCGCGAATGATCATTGCGAATGTGTTTGCCAGTATGTCTTAGATAACAAACCATTGTGCCACGAAATGGATTGGCAAGTACACCTTAAAATGAACCCTTATTCGGAAGTGAGCAAGTTTAAGCGTGATGAACTCTTTGATATTATTAAACACGAAAATAAGAAACAAATTAAGAAAAGTTGAAATCTGAATGCGACTTATAGGTTGCTTTCATAATCTTTTCATATTTTATGCTATTATTGTTACTATCACTAGATTTCGATTGATCATTGCAATTGAAAATCTGTCTCACGTCGTAAGTGGTAGAGTAAAATCTAAAACAGAATTCGCCTTCTCTTTTCGTCATCATCTTTTCTGTACATTTAGTTCTGGTGGTGTAGACATGTTTGTCTCGACATGTACGCTCACCTTTTGTTGTTTTTTTTACCACAAATCTCGGTCTCAATCTCCATCACCGTCACACCAAGTACTATATTCTGCATTCAGCGATACTTAAGGACACCAATGTCTACTTTATTCATCAGTTATTCGTATTCGTTATTCGTACATCACCTCGTATGTTATTGGTTAATCCCGTGACCGCCGCCGTTTCTATCTGGGCTCACGCAAGTTTTTCTGTTCTTGTGGTTGTGCAGACTACAGTTTCACATGCTTCATTGTCCTGCGGAACCAATGACCAATACATTCTCATATCATCATTTTCTCATCTAAATTTTCTTCATTTTTGTATTGCTTCGATTTCAAGTAAACAAATCTCTGATCACAATTGTGTTCTTGTTCTTGTTCCACCACAATCACTATTGTTTTAAATCAATCACTCTCATCATTTTAATCTTTTCTATTTGTCTTTGTCACAAACTTACACTTCTTACCACTTACAAGTTCTACTTCATTATTCTTTTTATTTTATTGTAATAATCTTTATTAATCATTAATTATTTAAATAAATTGTTTTGATTACTCAGTAATCGGTTTTTTTGATATGTTCATTTTTGTGTTGTGGGCAAATGGAGCGGGTTTTACGCTTTTTGGCTGGCGGATTATCATGATGAGTGTTTCTCTAGGACGAGAACGATTATTCACCTCCCAACTGTTGATTTGTCTTTATGCTGATGTCCAATGACATGTCTGATCAGACATGTGACATATCGTTCCAAGATGAGCAATTTGCTGATTTACTCGATACTTCATGCACCTTCCTCAAATGAGTTCATATGATTGTAACAACGATTATTAACAATGTTATTCCACGAACTATGGAATGTTCGCGATGGTAGACAAGCCAAAGGACCAAATCATATACAAAACAAACATAAAGACAATGCCACCGACCACAGGGACAAATAGTGGACTATTGATTTGATAGCGTAATTTGAATTGTTATCATTTTGACAGGGAGCGAAAGTGGTGGTAGGGGTAATTCCAGTACAGTTTACTTAGCTATTAATGTCACATTGTGGCTTCTTCAACTAGTAAACAATTTGTATCACAGTTCCGCCTCGACACTATCTACCATGTTGACATCCAATGCGGACACAGTGAATCATATTACACTGTATTTCCGCCGCTAACGATGCTGAGTATTGTAAACTGAACACGCTGGAACGACTGTTTCTCAAGGATACACTCATCCGTCATCTTACACATCACAATTTCTACCGAAACAACAGCAAATCCTGCCTGTCCTTGCCTCGTGCGCCTCGTTTCGTATTTACCTTACTTATCTTGCCTCAAGATTCTTGTGCCCTACTTCTGTGTGTCTTGCCTTGCATCATCAATCATCCACAGCAGCAAATGAGGCAAAAAGGTGAGTTTAGTCCGGGCACTTTTTGGTTGGCATGATGCATCAACAACATTTGAGTTGAATTGTGTGTTATTGGTAGGGATGGTGGTAAAGATAATCGATCAAATGGTCAAATGGACAGAATGATCAATTTTATGATAATTTGGGCAGTGTTGCGAATTGTGGTGCTGTTAGTTTGTTTAGTTTTCAAAATTGAGTTCATTTTTTAATGCTGACAGTGGTGAAATGTCTAATGCAAAATGAATGCGTTAACTAATTTTTGATATAATGACTAATGATACAAGATTTCAAAACACGAATACAACAACTCACAAAATCATCTGCATACCAAGCATTCATCTTACTAAACCATTAACATTGTATATTGTATGCAATCAAAAATGTATTAAAGCTCTCACTAGATATTTAATCTTGTCAAAGCACACACATTTTCCCTTTTAAAAATGTCCATCGAAAAAAACAAACTTTTGAAAAATGTCGAACCAACCGAAAACAATAGTGATGATCTAGTGTTTCGTAAGTTTACTTCAAACAACCAACATTCTGCAGTCGTTGTCGCAAGTTAATCCAAGGCATTGTATCAAAACAAGGTTGTAGGATGCAAGGTAAGAGATTTTTATATTTATATTTATATTATTTATATTTGTATTTCGGAATATTTTTACTTTGGTTACCCTTGGTTTTAGAACTGTAAATTATCTGCCTTCAAAGATTATGTGCCAGAAGTTAAATTACATCGAAATGTGAGGCAACGGAGAAAATACGTTCAATTCATCATTCGGATCTACCCTGCACAATTCAACCAGCCGCCCCAGATGCCTAACATTTTCAATCCGTGGCGCTTTGTTGATTGATGCTCCTCTGTGTCCGGAAGATAAAGTGCGGTAGCTGTTACCGCGTGAACGTTCGCACTGGGTAAGAACCTCATTTCGTTTTCCCGAAGCAGACGGCGACCAGACTCAGGGTTGAAAACTTGGATAAGTGAATTTCTCGATGCGTTGCTTGTTTTCTGCAGTTTGATCAGTTCGCAAACAAATCGAATGATGGTTTTCCCGAATGATTTTTATTTGCCGTGGAATTGTTGAGATAAAATCAAAAATTTGAATCAAATGAATTTACTACTAATGAAATCGTTTGAACTATCTGGGCCGGTTTGGCGGAACAATTCGGCTGGCAACAATAATCAACGACAACGATACTCCATCTCAAAACCGCCAACGAATTCACCCAACAACAGATGTCGATTGGAGGAGGATAGTAAC
>JAKIJQ010000316.1:0-128866 GCA_023373905.1 Rhizoglyphus robini | reverse complement strand
CCAGGTCATTGATGAATTCATTCAACTTTCCCCACGATTGTATCAATTCTCATGTTTCTCGTATATTCGTTTCTTTTTAGCGAGACTCTTTTAGAGTCGCAAGCTTATGCTATAGTCATCGTGTCTGTCTGTCTGTCTGTAAACCTTTGTCCATATTCTGAGAGAACCGTAGACCCTAAAATTACCAAATTTTGTATACATACACTTGGGCTCATATGTAAACGACTAGTCAGACCAAAACTGGGCCCCATGGATCATGACGCCCATTCTGGTGACAAATGTATCCTGAGAGAACCGTAGACCCTAAAATTATCAAATTTGGCATACATGCACTAAGGAGTATATGTAATCAACTAGTTAGACCAAAACTGGGCGCCATGAATCATGACGCCCATTCTGGTGACACCTGTATGTTTTTTAAAATTTCCATTTAAACAAATAAAGTAATTAAAAAGAAAGAGTCTCGCACTTTGCCTGGCTTGCCAGACAATCTTATTCTTTTTCTTTTTCTGTTCTTTAAGGCGAGATAAAACATGACGCCCTCCTCTAACTTTTACTATTAAAATCAGGGCGCATAGTAACAGTGAATGAAGGATGACGTCGGGCGCCATCATTTAACGGAAAAATTCACTACCAATTTTGTCTCCTCAAACAAAAAAAAACTTTCTTTTGTTATTCCTTTGAAGCTTTTGAATTCTCCCTCAATTGATCAAGCTCACCTTATATTATTGCATACTGTTCGAGATTAATTCTGTGTTGTGCAATACTACATGTTCTATATATCACGAACGCATGACGTCTTATACTTTAATTCATGATAAAACACTTAAACTGTCCCTTGAAAAAGTTGCACAATCGAGATTTAATGGTTTGTGAGAGAAAGAGTAGAGTTTATTTCAACACATTTACGCATGGCGCCCAAAAGAATACTCCGCTTAATATATTTTGCCGGTTGAACACTCAACTCGACATTTTCTCTCTCACTCTGAGACACAACAACAAAGTAAATGTAGTACTGCGTAGTACTTTCGACTTTCTCTCTTCTGTGTATCGAGTGTGTTTGATTGTTTTGCACAATGTTTGTTCATATTATTCGTGTCATAGTCAAAGCTAGTTAACTAGACAGACATAACAAACCCGACAAATCATTAACAAATAATAACAATTTTGGATAAACATTATGTACAAATCGAGATACTAATATAGAGGAATTTTCGGTCTTAATTTTAAAGGTAATTTAATTTTTGAACCAAATTTGAACTTTTTAAGTTAAATTTAGAATATATTTACATGCAATTTCCAAAATTTATTATTAGTTTGCATAATTTATGAATTACCCAACTTCTGTAATTAATGTTCTCAATTAATTAACTTTTCTGTCTTGCTTAATTATACAATCTGTGCAATCATGAGATCTTTGTGTAATTAACTTACTTTTTCAAAACTCTAATTAATACCTTCTGCCTTACTCCTTATCATATTTTTTATATTTAGCTAATGATTCAGTGTGCAACTGGTGGTATCATTTTCCCCCCTCAATTACCCCTTTCTAGCTAATGATTTTAATAACCACAAAATATGAAGTAAGATTGTATCAAATAGCAAGTAAGAGATACATTAAATGTCGATTAAATCAGACAAATCATTAACAAATAATAACAATTCGACATAAACATCATGTACTAATCGAAGGTCAGATAATCAAGATGATAATATTCAAGAAAATTTTTTCCACAATAATTTTACATGTAATTTAAATTTATGAACCAAATTTGAACTTTTTAGCTAAATTTAGAAAACTTTTACATTGTTTTCATTTTGGATTTATTATTAGGTTGCCGCATTTATATGCATTAAAACTCCTGAGATTAATGTTCACAATTAATTAACTTTTCTGTCCTACTTAATTATACAATTCTGTGCAATCATGAGATCTTTGTGTAATTAACTTTATTATATTATTACAGAGTGGTTTCGTTTTTAATTGAAAATTACTTCAGTATATGTTCGTTGGTTATTAATGTCATAGGTCACTCTGTATACTTTTCTTTCTCACATTTACAATACATCTTATAAAGGATTAGTTTAGTTAATTAAAAATAAATCTCACTACAATAACATTCTGTCTGAATTGGAATTTCATTTAAGTCTTAAACTTACTAAAGAAACGTTGGCCTTGAACCTTGTTGGCTGGATTACTATTAATATATGACATAAATGGTATAAACATATTTTTAAATTAATTCAACTAAAACTTCTCAACTCAAATAATCTCAATCTAAAGGGACAAACAACATATCTAGCATATAAATCTATTTTAATCACAAAAACACAATCGTCTCCTCGTCATTCTTAATCAAATTAATATTTCCAAATCGTTTTTATCATTTTCAAAAACAGTAAAAATTTCTATATAAACTTTTAGTTTAATTTATTGTGTTAGATAAATTGTGCAACTTGATCTCACTGTTCCTCCTCATTTTCTTCTGTGATTAATGTTTATTATTGTATATCTATATTTCACTAAATTCAATTCAATTCAAAACCAAAAAATAACATTAAAGCAGTTGTTTCATTTTTTCTTAATTTTTATAAAATTACTATTTCAAGCTCTACTTCTGTGAAAAAGTGCAAAGGGCCAAAAATAGCCAATAGAGTTGAAACAGTGGCTTCAAGTTATCGCAATCTATGAATATAGACTCATAGTCATTGGACTAATGGCTCAATTAACTCGTTTTGTAGCACTCTGGCCAATTAATTTGTGTATTTTCCATAGTTTTACATTTTCCTTGTTCAATCTATCGTTTGAGCATTAATCGACTATTTCCAGCCACCTCCATTATAATTCCACCCCCACTCCAGTCATTATATTCGTGTTCACGTGTTTCTCATTAACTTTTTATTGCTCTTTTCACTCAAATTATTATTGTTCTCTGTTGTTTCGTTCAATTTAGTCCGCTCATTTTCTACTCAATCAATCAATAAAGGAGATATAGAGAGAGAGAGATATAGAAGAGAGAGAGAGAGAGAGAGAGAGAGAGAGAGAGAGAGAGAGAGAGAGAGAGAGAGAGAGAGAGAAAGTGAAAAATAGGTGTGGAACTGAGAAAAACAGAAAATGAAAAATGATGATTATCAAGGGGGTGGGTTGATTATTGAGTAATTGATAAAAAACATTTATTAACAAAAACAAATATATATAAATGGGTTAAATAATTTATTTTTACTGTAATTGCGTGGATTAATAAAAGGAATTCAATTTAGATAAGTCTCTATAAAGTCTCTAGACATATAATAAGATTTCTAATTTTTTAATTGTTTTCGCTGTTATCGCTATTTCGGATGAAAGAAAACATTACAATATTTAGACAAAACTTTAGTTTCCTATATATTGCGTGGTAAATTACCACTGGTAATGCATTTAAAACGGTCTAAAACTTATTGAACATCACTTCTCTATCACCCTCAAAATTAGCTTCTACTAGGACAAGTATATAAATTATAAGACAGTAAAACTTTACAATATTTTATGAAAATATAAAATCAATTTCAACAGTTTTTATTTAATGATTGACAGATAATTTATTTTTATTTTTTTGAAATAATTTTCTAATTTTTAAGTATATTCATATTTTTTGTTTACCATTATACAATTTAAAGAAATTTTGATACATCTCAGTAAAGTGATTAAATGGTAAGTTATTTAATTACTTTGTGTTTTTAAAATGTGTGTTGTTGTACGAATATCGATATATGTTATCTTCTTCTGTTGTTTTTTACATAACCAGAATGACGTAATAAATGCAATCAATTAGTGCGTAAGTTGATGATATATTGTTACGTATGAACAAAACATATAAACAAGTTACCAAATCAATCAATCAATGTTGTGCGTATGTTACATTGAACATTACGTCAATTAATGATACATTCTGTTGCTGCATCATATTTGTTCGAATGTGGATAGTTGATCAAAAAATCTAAATTTCTTAAAAATCTTAACTAATTTTTCTGTAAGTAGTTTGTTTATCTTCGTGTAGATCTATCCATTTTACTACTCGGTGGTCTATTTAAAATCTGGTAAACCTTACTTAGTTTCACTATTAAGTTTGATGCTGTGTGAGGCTAATGATGTGTCGAGTTGAGTTTGTGTTAACAAATGTAGGTGCTTAGGTTTTGTTTGTTGGTTCAAACGATTACTTGAGCTCATCATGATTATTACGTATTGTGTGAATAGTCCCTTATCTATTGAGCATAACAATCTACTGTGCATTGGGTTAGTTATGACTATTGTGATCAACTTGGCTTCGTGTCACTTATTAGTTAACTAGTTTTGTTTTGTGTCTATGACATAATCATCATCAAACAAATGATCATGAGTAGAACACGAAGAGACAAACTAAGATGAAATACATCGATAATGACAATGATACACAGAGATTATATGAAGTATAACAAGAGTTTTCGCATACATTTTATGTATATGAATATCGTTTGTAAAATGATCACTAGATGGCACAACTTCTTTCGTTTGATCAAGTATATCATCGCGGCGACATATTTAAAAGGTAATTTTGTTATCGCTTAATTAATTAAATTACAGATTTTTGTAAATTTTAACTTTTAAATCAATGAATTAAAAAAATGTCAAGTTTCAATTTTCCATTATTTCAATTGTTATTTTTCTTGGTTCAGTTTATTCTAATAAAAAATTGTTTACTTATTAAGGAGTGGAAATAGTAACTGATTTTTCATATTTGCATATTTGAATATTTTGTCAACAATTCCCTGAAAGTTTTAGGTTAAAAAAACTTTTTCATATTGCATTGAATTTTCCCTGTTAATTTATCTTGCGCATTGAAACAAAATTTCACTTCCTCGCATTGTCACAAGATTTTTAAAGTTTCTCCAAATTCATCTCTATCTGCCACATCTTCATTAAACAGGTTTTTATAATTATAATAATTTTATTCATGCCTCTTTAGGCAATGCTTCAAAATTTTAATTATTTGTACTGTATTTAAATTTCATATTTTCTTAATGATTTAATTTAGTTTAGTTAATGATAATAATGATAATACTCAAATAAAAAGGTAAAACTCAACTATCAATTCACATATTTTGTCAATCTATTTGATTTAACTTTCACCCAAACCCGTGTGTTGACAAGCTGCTTAGAAACACATTTTTTAGTTGGGTCAGTCCCTTGCAAAGTTGATGTACTCGAAAGTGCATTTAGACATTCCTTCATTGTCACTTGAGTTTTTTTTGTTTGGAAAACCAGTTCGGGTATCTTTATTGATTAGACTGCCAGCGAATAGGTTACAAAAATGTGTTATGAATTACAGTTGGAGTAAAGGGTTACAGAGGTAGTTTGGTTTTAAGAAAGATTAATGGTTTTGGTGATGCTATTTACAATATAATACAAGAGGGGGAAAATGAAAATGTGGAAATGAAAATAATATTACAAATGTACATATGAGACTAAATATGGGATGATATTTGCAATGCTTAGGTAGTGGATGGTTGTAGATTAGAGATCATAGGTCGAATGTACCAAGTTGGGATCGTTGGGACATTTGAGGGTGAGCTGGGACTCGGTGTGGGTTGTCACGGTATTCGTGGAGTCTGTCCACAATAAACTTCTTGACTTGACAGAGCCGTTCGAATTGAGGTTCCGAAACGATCCAGTGCCTCAGGTTGTCAATGTCGCCGATCAGTTCGCCAGAGTCATTGTCACTTGAGTATGAACAAAAGTGCAATTTACGTTGCATATGGTCATTTACATGTCAACTGTTTGTGTGAAGTGTTACGAAAACTTGTCTTTGCTTTGTTGTTCAATTGATTTTTGAATTTAATTTGTTTGTTAATTTTAAAGTCTTTAGGTTCAAAACAAGAACCAACAGTCCATTAATGTGTCATCAACTTTATCTTCATAAATGGTCACTACTTATATGCATCGTCCAACGTATCGATTACCAAACCTAATGTTCAATGAATAATCCAAATCGAATTCTCATCTTCAATCACCCACACACTTAATTATGAGTATCAAACATTAAGGATTGGTCATGTCCAACTGAGATCGTGTTACACGATGAACAAATTGAACAATCAAGAAAATAGAAAAAAATAAAATTGAACTAGAGTGTAATCAGAACAAAATGATTGATTGGGGAGAGAAGGTCAATACTGCAAACAAGATAGTTGCATAATCTAATTAATCCGGTGCAAATATGATAATTTGTTTTATAACTTACAAAAACCTCTTTTAAAAATTTATTGTAAACTTCATGAAAATTATTTTCTTTTTTTCAGTTAATTGAATGCGCAAATTTATGCTAACATTTTGTCTTTTCTTGTTGGACATTTGATCTGTTCATCTTCTGCTTCTGTGCCTACGTAATTGTTATAGTGTTGAATGAGTGGGCGTAATGATAGAAAAATAAGAAGAAGATGGATATCCGGTGACATGACGTCAACTCTCACTCGGACGAACTAAGAACGAACTCCATATCCATGTTTTTATTTTCAAGAAATTAATTTTCTGATTTACTTTCTATTTTTATTTCTAAATTTTTTTAAATACTCAAAAAAACAAATTATCCCATGTTGAGGTTTTACGTACATACTTTATTTTCAATTAAATGTTAGTTTATTTATTAAATCCAAACATGTCTCATCTCTTATCTTCATGCATAATCTCTCTTCGCTACAGTCAAATAAACATTTTCCTAACTACCAGCACCATCTCCCACACTTCAACTTGAACTAATTAGCCATATCGGTCAATCGGAATTGAGATCGAGTTTGTGAGTTTGAGTTTTTACACAAACAACATATGTTTTTGCTTAATCATATTCCCGTATTAAGAGAGAAAATATTACTGAAACAAAATAACATATTTAGTTTAACATATTAAGTTTTTAATGAACACGTATTAAGTTTGTTAAAGGTAAAATTTTTTAACATTTTAAAATATAATTTCTTGTTGAACTGAAATAATATTGATTTTTGTTGTATTTCATGTTTAGATATTTTGTTTATTTAATAACGCAGTAGAGCATGCGTGCACTGCACCCTCACCCTTAATTAAGTTATTAATTAAACATATAATTAAACAGCAGTAGACTTTTCCTGTTGTTGTGAGCAAATGTGCCTCGTGCCTGTCACATGGAACATGTCTTTTATCTGGTGATGGGCATAGTTCACACGACATGTCACTGATGATTGATAAAGGTCACAATTGGTACTCATAATTGGTGGGTTTACATTTGTACGAGTGAATGGTGAAGTGGGTTATTTAATTGTTTTAATTTTAATTAACGTAAAGTGATTTACGTAAAAAGGTTGCACAATGCACATCTTACGTAATTATCTTTTATATTTTTTTATAACTGTTATTTTAAAAGTGTTAGCAGAAGTGTGCCCATTATTACAAACGGTAAATATGATATAATATTAAGTAGATCAATTAATCAAATTAGTACGAAAATTGTCATTGACGGAGAAAACTGCTACTGTACTGACGTAAATGAACTTGATTTTTTGTTTTTGTTGTTTTGAATGAAGTGTGATTGGAGTAATTAAATTAAGTGGAAAACATTGATATACTTTAAAAGTGTTGATGTTGTGAAGTAGCTTGCTTGAGTGGTGAAATTAGATTGAGATTGATGGAGATTTAAAAATTTAAAGTAAAGTTTTGAAAGTAAATTACCTACGTCAGTGATTTTGTAATTTTTGTTTGGAGAAACATGAAGATCGACTTAATTAAAGGTAACATTAAATAAAATACACAAAAATTATTACTATGGATTATCACGAACTTTTGCTGTGAATTTATTGACACTCACTTTATATATTTGAGCTTTAATTCAAACCAAACTGTCAGAAAATGAACAATCGAGTTATAACAAGCGATGAGTGAATGTGACTTTTGGAGTAAAGTAAGAATACACCAATAACAAACTAACAATGACCTTACTCGTTTGTACTGTACTGTACATTTGACACTGTTTGTGAATGACCCTTGAGGGGTGGAGATAATAGGGCAAAGGTTATGTGAAGAAGGTATGTCTGCTTCCAGCCTCACTCTATATGTATACCTTTGAAAATGTTAATTTTCAATAATTAAACCTGTAGATTTTATGATTTAAGAATTTGTGATTTTTTGAAACTCAGGATTTCATAAAATGGTATATGTAGTATGGTCTGATATGATGATACAAATATTATATAAAAAAATATATTCAAAAGGTATATTCAAAAGGTACGTGTTTTTATTTCTTAGAAAATGGCTAGAAAACTTTTCATAATTAATTCTCACATTATCATGCAATTTAAAAAGTTAATTCACAAAGTTAAAGAGTTTCGCGATTAGCATAGCATGCAAAATAAAAGGTATCATTCACAAAGTAAATTATAATTTTTTTCAGGTAAAAATCTGTCACCATTTCAGCATTCACTTCTCCTCAATGCATTTCCAGTCCAAATCAGTCATGAGTCATGACTAAGCAACAATTTAAGTCAATGCATATATAATTGATTTATTTGACAAATGTTTCAATCTCAGCTAATCCAGCAAAATCAATTACCTTTCACTGTCCAAAATGTTAATTTCCATCAATACTCAATTATCTAACAACACCAATTAATCAATCTGTTTGCCTCCTCATCTATGCAAACTGAACTACTTCATTTTGCCTGTTGCGTCAATTTCATTCTAAGACATCTCTATGTACAAGTTTTAAAATAAATTCTTGTAATGAAATGCTCGCGATTTAAATAAATTAAAATAACTTTACTAAAGAAAATATATAATTTCTTCTTGTTCTATTGTGCGATTAAAAGGTTAATTTTAATTAATGTTCGAATAAATTCTCGTGAAAATTTAATTATTTCAATAAATATTTCCCCCAAAACGTTTTCTCAAAGTTTATGCAAAAACTCAAGTTTATTTAACCAAATAAAGACATTGTCCTGTTGTATGCTTTATTGTACTTGATTTTCATCCTCATTTATTGAACTGGTAAAACGAAAAGTAAAATAATTCCGCACGTACGAACGTACGCTTTGAGTTACTAGATTGTACGTTTTTGATTGGCTTTGTTTTGAGATTTGTTGGTAGTTTTTTGGATTGTTAGATGTAGATGTAGATGGCTTAATTACAGGTAATTTTATGTTTTGTTTTTTGAAAAATTTTAATTTTAATAATATTCTATTCATTTAACTAAATCATAAATTAAAATTTAATTCTTCAATTACCATTAATTTAAGTATTTCATTAATCTTTCATAATCGTTATTACCGATGAAATAAAACATTGGATTACAATTTTTTGACAAAACTTTATTTTCTCAGATAGTGCACGGTAATCATTTCAAAACAGACAATCAAAAAGTCTAAAACTTGGAG
Organism: Rhizoglyphus robini; assembly: GCA_023373905.1. Lineage (NCBI taxonomy): Eukaryota > Metazoa > Arthropoda > Arachnida > Sarcoptiformes > Acaridae > Rhizoglyphus > Rhizoglyphus robini. The sequence continues at coordinate 119,455 of JAKIJQ010000316.1, read as the reverse complement.
AAATTTTCTTCGCTAAATCTGATAGAAATTATGGGCATGACTGTCGAGCGAACGAACTCGATTAGTGGCAATTGTGATCATCGATTTCATTGATGACCGTTAACTGTCACCATCACCACCAGGACTGGCCACTATAAAACAAGATCGTTTACCACTTTGCTAACTACACTGAGCAGTGGTCTTGTCTGAGTAAGACCTGTCTTGATTGCCATTTGCCCGTGCTAATCTTGCTCTTTGTCTCCTTTCTAGGTTTTCCCTAATTTGCCTGTCTGTAGGCATTACTTTGTTGTTTATTATATTTATTACTTACTATCACTTACTGTGCTTTTATATTTATATTTATATTCTATTTTATTTATATTCAATCTAATCAAGAATAAAGTCGGAATTTTATCAAAAATCAACTCAAATTAGTTCTTACTTGAACATGTGTATAAATTATTAGTCGTTTTGTTTTGTTTTTTAAAATTATATTTTCTTAAAACATTAAAAACATTGATAAAATCTTGATAACAGGTAAACATAAATATTACTACATTTAAGCTAATTTATATATGTAGTGTTTTATTTATGATAATAATTGGGAATTACTCCATTCCAAAACGTGTAGTTCTAACAGAATTGTAAGATGGATGGTGTAATCCTGTGTTTTAACGTATACTTTATAAAAGAAAACGACACGAGTCTCACCTAACTTTAATAGTTGAACGTAGAATGTATTGATAATGGATATAAATTACTATATGAGGGTTATTTATTGAATTATCGAGGAGGGGAGAATATTGTGGTGATCATATTGTGTTGAGATTACACGAACAAACTTACAGGCCAGTCTGCAGACTCGATGCGAGAATGAGAGAAAATGAGGACATTAACATACGACAGGATGGTTGTGATTTTGTGCTAGAAAGAGAAATTTAATGATGATGATTCTCATTTGCCACTCGTGTTCATGTTTTGTGTTGTTATGACATTATACATTACGTCGTTTGTAAAATAATCTTTCTGTTTCCATTGCATAGACATCACACGACACGTTACCGAATCAATCAATCAATTCATGTTGTGCAATTTATGTTTGGACGCTACGTCATTGATGTTAATATTGTCATGTTAGTGTTGGGATGCGATCAAAAATTGTGCAAATTAACTGGTAAAAACTTTCTCAAAGCACCTATTAATTTTTTCTTGGAAATAGATTGTTTATCTCCAGTAATCTATCCACTTTACTACTCGGTGGTCTATTTAAAACTTGGTCAATCATACTTTGTTAAACTATTAATTTTTGATACTGTGTGAGGCTAATGATGTGTCGAGTTGATTTTTATGTTGCCAAATGTAGGGTTAAGTTATTGTTTGTTGGTTCAAACGATTACTTGAGCTCATCATGATTATTACGTATTGTGTGAATAGTCCCTTATCTATTGAGCATAACGATCTACTGTGCATTGCTTAGTTATGACTATTGTGATGAACTATGCTTCGTGTCACTTATTATTTGTGTCTATTGCATAATCATCATCACACAAATGATTATGAGGAGAACACGAGAAAGCTAACAAAGGAGTACATAAGTTACAAACTAGCATATCAATAGATTATTCGAAGTTTGTTCACAATTGATGGTACACCCTAGATTACGTACGGCATGTATATGAAGTAACCAGAGTATTTTCGATTAACACTACATGTATGAATGACTTGAAATTTATGAAACGATCACAAAATGGCACTACTAAATTCTTCGGTCATTATAGGGAGCATCTAAAAGGTAATTTTATTTCTTTTAATTAATTAAATTCAGTTTTTAAGTCATCAATCAAAATATGTCAAGTTTAAATTTTTCTTTATCTTTTCTTAGTTTTTATTTTAGGACTTCACTTGATATTCTTTGATTATTAAATGAAAAAAAATCATAACAAATAATTTGATTAAGCTTGGTGTTGTCGAATCATACTCATGGTTACCATACTCATTATTTTTTTGTATTAGGAAAAATTCTCTGTTAATTTCATTCATATGTCTGCAACAAAGATGCGAAAATGTGACAAGATGGAGTGAGGAAGAGAGGCAGAGGAGATAATTTTATGAATGGAATGAGGAGACGAATCGCAGGCGTTGAGAAAAGTTTTTTTTAAAAGGTTAATATACCACTTGAATACAAAAGTATGGACAAACTTATTGCATCCCCTTCTAAGAACACGACAACATTCATCTCCCACTTCATTGCCCCTTAACTCGTCGCTCTTCCTTAATTCGATGCGGCATAGGTCGTAAGAAGCCGTGATAAAAAGTTAGTTAGCAGACGTCTTTCCGAGAATTACTGAAGACTAATGTTTGGTGAATGTTGCGTGGATGATGATGCGACACGGACAGACAGACATTCACAACATTCTTGAACTACTCAATCCCTAACCGACTTGACCTTTTATAATAACAAATAAAATGTGTGCGTTGGTATTTCTATAAATAAATTTACCTACTATTACACAATGCTCGTGTTGATTAATAAAAATGTTACTTTTGATTTCACTTTTGATTTCAATTATTTTTCGATATTTTTTTAAATTTTCTCAACGTTGTTTTTTGGTGTTTAAACAGGTTTACTTATATTAATTTGAGTCGCTATTCCTCTATTGGCAATGTAAAGAATTTTTATTACTTGATTTGTATTTTAATTTCATATAAATGGCTTAATGATTTTACTATTCGTTTGATAAGCATATATTAAAAATGGTTGATTTAACTTTCACAATACTTAACTACATATACTTTGAATTAATTGAAAGATCGGCATTTTATTAAATGACTGTTATTCAAAAAAGTTTTTCGGTCAAAATTTTCATGATTGTTTTGATCATTTTAAAGGTAAAATTAAATTAAAATTTTTATTTCAAAATTACAGCCCCTTAATATTATGATTATAATCATGTTAGCAAATCTTTCAATCAAACTTTTAAAAAATCGATTGACTACTCCCACACTGATTTTTTATTATTTCTTATAATTTGGTATAATCAAAGTGTAAGGTTAATTGAGTAGGCTGTAAAAGGTTTTTGCATTTTATTTCATAAACCTTTTTTTAAAAGTTCATTTTGATAATGACCTACATAACATAAATCACCTGTGTTAAATCACAAAATGTGTAAAGATAAATATAAATAAAATAAATCTTACAGAATAGTGATCATCTGCTTACTTAAAACTCCGAACTAAGCCGCAATATGCAACCCACATTTTATTTACCAAATAGAGATTATTGCACTTGATGGATACTATTGAAGAAGTATGGCACGAGCATCGAAACACCCCCGTACCACCACAATTCACTCTATTGTACATCCAACCTCTTGATTAGTCAATGATTTTTCATGAATCCTTCTTGCATGCAAGAATGCATTGAAGTTTAATATAAAAGAAATTGTGTTCCATTTCCCGCACACATTCTGACCTACATTATCTGATTAATTCATAAATATTTTTGAACTTTTACAAATCATAAAAGGTTTTTATTACTTTCAATTACACAAACAAAAGCATTGTTGCCTTTGTTTAGTTTTGCGCAATAATTTTTATAGTTTTTCAAGTTTTTCTTGGAATTATTATTTGGTCGAATCGTTATTGCTTTGCCCTTTGAGTCTGCAAAACTGTAGTATTGCATAAGTTTGTGTAATACGTACATTGCATTGTGTTTAATTAGACAAACTAGCATGACAAGATGCTGTAAGTATACCCATTATTAAAAATAACGAGGACTTTTATGTAGTATAGAGTTTAACTTCATTGGTAACCGGAAATTGTACTTGCTAATCTATTAAAACTTTTTAGATGGAAAAAAGGAAAATATGAAAAATAAGTTTAAAGTTTAATGAAAGAATGAATATTCACATAAACTAAAAATTTTAATTTCTTATTTAATTATTTGTAACTTTTCGTCTCTTCTAATCAATTCACCAACTACCTTGCTCCCCTCAAAACTCCCACGCCTTCTCAATTCCTCGAATGAGTGGTCAGTCGTTGCTCATAGTAATTATGAGTCATTTTGATTACTCTTTCCTAAGAATTTTAGTGTGAGTGAGACAAATCACAAGCGGATGCAATAAAACTTTAAGAGGTTAAAGAGGGTTTTGCAGGTGATGTGTGAAATGTATCACATCACGATCTATTTCGATGGTAGACATATCGACACCACTGCACCAGTACCTACCAAGTCATTATTCTGTCTCACTTGTTGCTGTCCACCCTTCACTTATTCTGCACCACAAATACACTCGTGCTTTCCGGAAATTTTATGTTGTTGAATACTAAAGAAATAATAAATGTTATATACTCGTATTTGTAGGGTTAAAATTGAAAATATTCTAAAATTCCAGTTCATGATCTTAAAGTTAAATGAATAAAATTTAGTATCAAATCAAATAAATTATCAGAAGTGAATTTGGAATATAAAAAAGAGTTTTTGTTTGTGAATTTTTATTTTTCAAATTCTTAAATCACTAATTGGATTCTTTTGGGGCTTGTTTTGTGGTGTTATTCATAAACAGTGTTTTTACGTTCAATACTTCTGCCATGAATAAGGTATTATGAAAATTCATTTTTATTTTAAAATCATTTGTTGTATTCTTGAGGATTTTATGTAGGGTCATTAATGAATAAAGTTCTTCGGATATCTTTGAAGGGGATTTTATTAAATGGTACAATAAATCTTAGATTCATTTTATTTTTCTCTTAATAATTAAAATCAAATAAATGTAGAGCCATATTTAACGGTATAAAATATATTTTTTTGCAAATGCAACGATATTTTTAAAAATTTAAATTATAAATTTTCCTGGTTACAATGCTTCTCAAATTAAGAACTTAATTTTACCATTCGTTCCAATCTCTCTCACCCATTCGATTATCTGTCCACTCGTAACGCATGTCTGCTCCCATCCTCACTCTACCTCTCTCTACCTGTACATTAGTTGTGCATCACCCCCTCCCCCACGTCTCTCCCATGGAAGATTATCGCGCCTCATGACTTCCCCCTCTAAGTTTGTTTTATTTTTGTCTCAATCTTTCTTTATCTTCACTTTTCCGCTCATCTCAACTCACCCCCTTTCACAACTCTCTTCAATCGATGTGTTGAGAATAGTTCGTAGTAACAGAAGAAGGTTGTTGTTGTTGAGTGTTGTGTTACCTTGACTTGGTTCATTGCCTTGGTTGTTGTTGTGCGCAGTGTTCGATGTTGAGTCTGAAAAACGTCTGCCATACGTAGGACATTGATCGAACTTGTCGATTTGATCGAACTTTAGGATAATGTTACCGAGGTAGACCGGATGTTGACAAGGTTAATAAGTGCATAAATATGATATAAGAGCTAAAGCTTTGGTGGTGAGTGCGAAATGGTAATAATTTTCATCAAAATCCTAAGTTTTAATAAAGGTTATACAAATAAAAGTCTTTATTCTTATTATTTCAAATTTACATTAAAACCTCCATAATACAGGATTCTTACTATTGGGACATTTTTGTTTGTTATAAAAAACGAAAAGGTTAATAATTCAATTATCGTATATTACAATAAATCAATTTATGATTTTAAAAATTAAACGATTTTTATTTTTGCTTTTTGATTTGCAAATGTGATGTATGAATAATGAAATTCTTAGTTATTCAAAGTTTAATTGAACTTCTTGTTGAATGTGTAAAAAAAGATTTACATTTTTATATTTGTTGTTAAAATGAATCGTATCTTTGAATCTTAAATCTTTAATTGGTAAATCTCGTAAGCTTCTACAATCGTAAGTAGCAATTACCACTTGCCAATTAGGCACAACTTCAACTGATTATTACATCTCTGTGTGACGTCAACCAACGACTCGAAGTGTTAACTCATCTCGTTTTGCTCTATCCCAAAACGATTAACACTCTAATGATGACTAACCGTCAAGGTTAGACCACCCTCTTGGCCATCTTGTTCATCTTCTCGTTCAATCACACTCAAAGTGATAATGAGTTTTGATATATCTCACTTAACCCTTCGCACCCCTCCTTTCACAACCAAATGAACACTTGGCCGGTTCTCTGGTTGGCTGACTGGTTGATTAGTGTTTGACTTGTTGCCATATCGAGGGACAATCATCACATGATTCTGATTGAAAGGTCATGAGAACAAAGTCTATTTTGAGACACAAAAATGAATTAACCCGACTAACCCCAAGTGCGCATTTTTTTTCATCTCCCTTTACCAGACTGCGTAATGTTTTGTTTCTTCTGTTCACATGCATTTCCTTTAATGTACTACTCTCAATATTAAAAGAATCCTGATGGAGAGTGGCAGGAGGGGATGAAAGGGTTATTTAAAGGAACACTACAATAGAAGAGGGGGTAGTTGTAGTACGAGCGAACTAAGTCAAACAGGATTTAAAGAGAAGTAGAATTAAAGGGAAAGTGTGGGGGAAGGAAGACAAAATGGAAGAGATAAGGACGAAAGGGGGTCAGCACTACTGTCTGTCTGTGTGGATACGGGACAGTGACCCCCTGTCTAAGAAGAGTTGTACATAGTAGAGTTGCGAACACTCAGCTGTGCAGACATCACCCCTCTTCCATCCGTTAACCCTTTCAGCCCCCTCCTCATGCACTCAACACTACAATAAGCACTACATAATACATTTGGGCAAATCATAAATCAATAATTGTATCATGATACGTACTATATTAATCGGCTTTTGTGTTAATCATCATAAAATAAAATGAAGAATTACCCTCTCCCAGCCAATTTACTAAATTTAAAAGGTTAATTCATAAAATACATATTGATCCTTGGAAATATTCTTGAAAATCAAATTTATTAATTATTATATTTTGCAAATAACTTCAAAATTTAAATTTTTAAAACACTAAAAAGGTTGTTAATAAAGTATGTGGTTTCTTTAATTCATTTATCAAATTTAGATATTTTCCTGTTTAACGTTTCAATGTTAATCTTGATTGACAAAATAAAAGATGACTTTTTAATCAATCCGGATATTTTTTCAAGAATTTTGTTTTGATTTCTTAAATTGAACTTTGCGTAGGTGGAAAGATTACTTAAAGGTTGCTCAATAAAATGTACATTACAAATATATTTTTTATTAAATTTGATTTTTCGAGTTGTCTAATTATATTGACTCTAAAAAGGTGTTTTAAAAATATTTAAATTGCCTATTCAAAACGTACTCTTATGCAAAAATAGCTCAATTTTATTTAATTTAAAAAAGGAATTTTTACGGTTACACAATTTACAATTCGATTAAATCTGAATTTATTGAACAGGTTGAATGAAATTAAATTTAAATATAGCTAAATTCTACTTGTTGAAGACAGTCTGACAAAGTGAGATTTGTAAAGGTTATCAAATTATTAGAATATTTTTGTAATACATAAAGTTGAAATTTGAATTTGTACAATATGAATTTATATTGCTTAATAGTAATGTGTGGTTATTCGGTTAGTGATATGATGAACCCTCTTGGTGAGACTATTTTAGTAAGAGGAAAAGTACATTTGGTTGATTTTTTAAATAGTTAGTAGGAATTTAGTAATGATATTCAGACAATTACATCCTGAAGCCTCCTACTTGGTGACACTGTGTACTGTCACACTGAATGGTGTGCAAATATGGTTGAATTCACATTGCGAATGAAGATATGGACTTGGTTTAGCTTTGAGTTTGTCAAACAATTAAACGAGCACATTATTTACGCATACTAAATGATGATGTGTGTAATGTATGTATTTCAATTGATAATTCACACGAAACAATCACATTTGCAATATGTCACGTACACCATGTGTTATTAGATTATCCATTCTTGATTGATTTAATTTTTAGATTTGTTTGTTGTTTTTATTGGTTTAGTTAGAATCAGAGATTTAATAACAGGTATTTTTAATTTAATTGTATAATATATTTTTTGAGGATTTTACATTTAAGTACAGATCAGCCATTAACCCCTGAATAAAATTTTTCATTATATTACGAAACTTTTGGTTGAATATATAAAAATATACACAGATATACTTAATTATACAATTAGTAAATATCTCCAACTAGTTGATTGAACACATGATTGATACATTGCATGGCACCGGTGCACATGGACGACATGTGCTCGATGATGGTGATTGTGGCACGTGCACATACTGAGACAAGTGCTGGAGGTGATGAGTGATACAGAGAATGAATGTGCGATACTGTTGGTGGAGTTTAGATTATAATGTAAACTTATTAAAATATAAGAAATCACAATAATTAAAATGGTTAAAATATTTATATTTTTTGTTTCTAAAATTAATTAAATAAATTCCATATACATTAGCACGTACAACTTCAGGTTTTTAAAAGGTACATTTAATTCTTCATTGAAGCCCATTAAATAAAATAGTACTTTGATTAAAGTTTTTTTTTGCAACATTATAACTATTTTGATGGATTCAAACTGGGTAATATTTTTTTTCTATAGAGGGTAGAGTCATAAAAATGGTAAAATGTAAATTAGTGTTCTCACTATCCTCAAATATGCGAAGAATGTTACTTATTTGTGAGATACAAACAGCAGTGTACAACTGTACAGCTACATGGAAGCAATGAACTTGACAATACTTTACAGGTGTAGTGGTGGGCATTGAGCTATAAATAAGTAACAGATTTTTAGTGTTTTTCCAAGAAAATTGAGTACATTTGGCATTGAACAATCTTGAAATTATTTTTTATTACATTTATAGTATATATTTGATTTAAATCACTATTCATGGGGTTTCACAACTTATGAAAGTTCGCTCTACATGATTTCTCTCATTTCTTTCAATTAAAAATACACTATTTTAAAATTTCAATTCACACTCCTCAGTGCCTGTGGCATTTCCTCGTAAAGCAGATGACGCGAATGTACTGGGCGCCATTCTACTGCATTGACGTACATAAAGTGATTGTGCTGTACGGTGAGTTGTCGTACAGTGCACTTGTAGTTGTTTTGGAGAACGACGCCCGGCGTCACATAAAATCGGTTGTTGTCAAGAGGACAATTTAGCAACGAGTGCGCATGCGCAGATGATACATGCAGATGTGTATTGCACTAGAAGTAGTAGTTGCAGATTGCGGTGGAGTCGAACAGTGTCTGGCTGGGGGCGTCATTACGTCCACCAGACTTGTAACCAGACAGAATGTTATTATTTCACCGGTATATATGCAACGTAGTAGTATTCATAATGGTGCCCTTCTTTCTCACACATGTTCACGCATGCGCACATCAACGTACATTCTAATATATTCTCTTGGTAACCGAAAGTGTGACGTCCAATCACATGCGATGGGCGCCATTGACCTTGATTGGATTTGTTGATAAACATTCGAACAAACTACAGTAAATTCCCGAATATATCCAAAACATACCAATTCACACAGAAATTATTATATTAATAAAAAACTTTATTTGTTTTTTTATTAAATTATTTTTGAATAATACAAGGAAAGAAAATACTGAGATTCCATAACTTACAATGCATTGCAGGTGGGGAGGGAAAAAATGTATTGCTACGTGTTCAAATGAGGTGATGACTTGCTACACAAACAAACACGTAGCAAAATGAACCAAAATGATATACAAAAGTATGTAACGATGTATGTGAACATGTGACATTGAAATAGTATTGTGATTTATTTACATATGTTGAATCGAGTGGATTACGTCATTTATGAATTTTTTCGTTTTATCAGTTAGGGTCATTCGTATATGTAATGTAATAATGTTTTGATTTTTTGTTAATTTCTAGAATTGTAATATTTCTCACTAAGATCATTTGTACTTATTTTGTCAGTTTGTACCAATTTTTGTACGGTTTACCTAGAATTGTTTTTGTACATTTTTCAAACACAGACACAGATTCAAACTTGGCGCGCTTATTCAATCACAGTACGCATGCGCACTAGCATCTCACTCTTATTTGTACAATTCTTTCTAGAAATTACTATTTCCGACTTGAAATTTTAAAATAAATCAAAAACAAAAACAAAAATAAATAAAAATCATAATATTATTTACAGAATTATTTTTTGAATAAGAACAGAAAATTTTTCCAGAAATATTTTTTGAATAAGAACAGAAAATTTTTCCAGAAACTTTCTCTCGGATTCGCTACAATGTAGCAAATAAAAACTAAACAAAAATAAACAGAAAATTGGACACTTAATAACAAAATAAAAGAAATAGGTTTGAACACAAAATTTCAACAACAAAGAAAAAGAATATAACAATTTAAAATGGCGACAAAAAATCAACAAAATTTTTGCTAATGTGCGCATGCGCAGTTTACATACAAAAAAACAGAGTTTAGGAACAAAAACAATTTGATACTTTTGTGAAGTTTAACAAAATTTGAAAAAATTACTAATGAGGTTTCGAGTTTCAGTATAGTAGAATCCGAGAAGAGGAGGGTCATTCGTAAATTGAGTTACGGATACATTTTTGGATTTGCAATTTCTTGTGTTACGTCATGTGTGGATGGGATGATTGTTTGTATATGTAGGTGTATAATATAGATAGGATTGTTCATAAATACAGTTACTAGTATATATAGTAGAGAGAATAAATAAATTGAAATATTCACTACTAGAATAATAATAAATAAGAACAATTGTTGTACTAATAAATTGGGTTACATCATCTATGAAGGGGAGGACAATTGTGGTGATGAGGGGGCACGTACTTTATGAATGACAATGTTGAGATCATCTGAAGTAAATTATAATATAATATTAAATTGCTACTTGTGTATCTAAAATCACTACATTTGTAGCTAGATCAGTGGATGTTGCATGTATAGGAGATGCGTGTACGCATGCGCAGTTTGTAGCAAAATTCTTCTATATATTGCATTTGAATATGTAGTATGTATGTATGTGTAGAAATTGTGTAAATTCTTCCAAATTATAATGATACATTGCCATTGTGTTATCCAGCAACAAGTGGCAATCTAATTTGATACATTTGTAGCCAAATTGTGGGAGACAAATTGACGCATGCGCAGTGTGAAAAGTGATGAAATGAATAATGAGTCATAGTATTGCACTGGGATTGATGAAATGAAATGATATTGTGTATTATAATTAAGTGAATTGATACATTTGTGTGGTAAATTCGGAAAAGGTAGTATTAGTTTACATTATAGAATATTATAGAAAGCACCAAATGAATTCATTTGTGTACTATAAATGATACATTGTGTGTTTAAAAGTGATACATTGTGTTTAAAATTGCTACATTGTGTGTTTAAAAGTGATACATTGTGTGTTCAAAAGTGATACATTGTGTCTCAATTTTGATTCGATGACGCATGCGCAGACGATGACGCTTGATGTAGCGGATGTTGTTGATGTTGTATTTGCAAACTGGTCGACGTCGGATCCGAGTGTTGCTTCTCCATTTTGCGAAAGTAAATCAACTGATCTAGAAAGTGCAACCGATTTGGATCGGTAATGTTGTCACTGTGAGTGGTGGAGGGTGCGTTACCGCCCCCACTGCTGCTACTACTTCCACCACCACCACCACCACCACCACCACCACCGGAATTTGTGGATGACGCCGCGGAAACGGAAGAGGACGAAGCCGCAGAACTGCTACTATTGTTCGCGGTTGAAGAGTTGATGTTCGTGTCTCCACCACCGAAAGTGCTACTTAGTAGCGAACTGTTCGGTAAAATTGACTGATGCGCAAGCGCAGTGGCAGACAGTAGTGATAGGTCAGCGGTGGACATTGGCGCGAAATTCAAATTGGTCGTCGATGCGGAGGACTGCAGTATCGAGATGGGATGATGGTGTAGGGACTTTCGGTTGAACAGATGCTGTACAGCCGAACTGGGACCAGAGGTGCCGCCACCGAGCGAGGGCGCCACCTGATGCACGCCTGATGGATCCTTATAGGAGAAGGACGAGGCTAGGGTACTGCTGTTCGAATTGGAATCATCACAATCCATCGGTTGATGTTGTTGTTGTTGAGTGGAAATAGTTGCAGTACTGGGTGAGTAGATGAGACCGGATGTGGGCGGTGGGGGTAGTGGTAGAGATGAAGGTGGTGGTGGTGCAATCAGTGACGAATGATGCGGACCTAGGTCGAAATAGCTTTTCGATGCGGAAGTGAAAGAGGAAGAGGGTCCAGACGAGAGGAGAAGCGAACCACTACCAGTGAGGGATGGAGGAGGAAGTGGCAGTGTTGGTGGTGGTGGTAGTGGCGGAGAGGAAGTGGAACCGTGCGCTGAGGCGCTGCCACCCAGTGGTTGATAGCCCAATTGGGTGGGGTAGTGGAACATTCGTAGGTCAAAGCGTTGAAGATCGGCTATTCGTTGGTTGATTTCTGTATAGAAGATAGGAATTAGTTTCAATTTGATACAAATTGGTTACTATTCTTTAAAATAACTTTGCTACAATACAATCTTGCTACTATTTTGTAATAAAACATTGCTACAATAAAACTGCTACTTGTACGCATGCGCAGCAGAATTAACCTAAAATACGCATGCGCCATAATTCAAAATTCCCCAATACTATACCTTCAACTGGAACTTCCGTAATGCCAAGCGAAGAACTGTCCGCAACCATACCAACGGAAGTGCTCGGAATATTAGTGGTAGAATCCGCCTGTGCTGCCACCATTTGGAAAGCAGTAGCCTGCGTAATAGATCCGGGTGCAAAGGTAGCACTGGCTAGTACTGCATTTGTGGATGTGACTGAAGGTGATAGTGTTGGAATTACGGTTGTGGTTGCTGTTGCTGCTGTCGGTACACCAATTCCCAGTCCAGCGAGCAGTAGTTGATGGTGAGCGGTGGTACTTCCTGTAGTATCACTAGCAGTACTGGTGCTGCCATCTGTCGTTCGACGGAAGAACGAATGCGCCAGTGCATCCTTGGGTGTTATCCGTTTCTTCGGGTCGTAGCTCAACATTTGCAGTACGAGATCTTTGAATTTGAGATAGTCGCCAATAGAGTGGCCGGGCTCACCCAATCTCCGCCCACCGGGTCCACCCACATCCACACCCAAAATGTCCGTCAATTTGCGACTTCCGGGCGCTTTGTATTTCATCTGTTCACCGGGCGGCTTCAACACGGTGGTGCCATCTGGCAGTGTGTCAAAGTACTTGGTGGACCGGTGGCCCTGGTTGAGTATGTGTCGAGGCGGCATGCCTAGTACCTCAACTATTTTGTTCATCTGATCGGACTCGTTACTTCCGGTAAACAGTGGCTCACCCGTGTGCATCTCCACCAGAATACAGCCCAGTGACCACATGTCTATTGCCATATCATACGGAATGCCCAACAGTACTTCCGGTGATCGATAAAACCGAGACTGAATGTACTGGTAGAGTCGCTTGCCCAACTGACAGGAAGAGCCGAAATCGATGATTTTGATTGCGGACCGTTTGGGCGAACAGAGCAGTATGTTCTCGGGCTTCAGGTCACAGTGAATGATCGACAGTTGGGGGTTGGACAGAAACATGAGTGCAGTGCACATTTGGTGAGCAAATTTTCGGGTCAGGTTGAGTGACACACCGCGGAAGTTGGTGTTGCGCAGTAGGTCGTACAGATTGTAGGACAGGAGTTCAAAGACTAGACATAGGTGATTGCGCCACATGAAGTAGTCCTTCAGTTTGACTGTTTTGGGGAGAAGAGAAAAAATGGGTTAATTTGGGGTTTAAGTGGGTTTAAAAAAGTTAAAACTGGGTTTAACAGATTTGTTAATAAGTATAGTAGACTAGGGGAATGGTTTAACAGACATGGGAAAAGGTTTAACAGTCTAGGGAAATGGTCTAATAGAATTGAAAATGGGCTTAATAGACTTAGAATTTGGTTTAACAGGTTAGGGAACTGGTTAAACAGACTCGGGAAATGGTTTAATAAACTAGGGACTGGGTTTAATAAACTAGGGATTGGGTTTAATAGACTAGGGATTGGGTTTAATAGATTAGGGACTGGGTTTAATAGTCTAGGGACTGGGTTTAATAAACTAGGGATTGGGTTTAACAGGCTAGGGATTGGGATAAATAGACTTGGAAATGGTTTAACAGATTTCAGAACAAGTTTATTAGACTTGGGAAATGGTTTACTAAACTTGGGAAAAGGTTTAAAGAATAAGAATTGGGTTTAACAGATTTGGGAAAAGGTTTACTAGACTTGGAAAAAGGTTTAAAGAATAAGGATTGGGTTTAATAGACTTGGGAAATGGTGTACTAGATTTGGAAAAGGTTTACTAAACTTGGGAAAAGGTTTACTAGACTTGGAAAAAGTTTACTAAACTTGGAAATGGTTTAAAGAATAAGAATTGGGTTTACTAGACTTGGAAATGGTTTACTAAACTTGGAAAAGGTTTACTAAACTTGGGAAAGGTTTAAAGAATAAGAATTGGGTTTACTAGACTTGGAAATGGTTTACTAAACTTGGAAAAGGTTTACTAAACTTGGGAAAGGTTTAAAGAATAAGAATTGGGTTTACTAGACTTGGAAATGGTTTACTAAACTTGGAAAAGGTTTACTAAACTTGGGAAAGGTTTAAAGAATAAGAATTGGGTTTACTAGACTTGGAAATGGTTTACTAAACTTGGAAAAAGTTTACTAAACTTGGGAAAAGGTTTAAAGAATAAGAATTGGGTTTACTAGACTTGGAAATGGTTTACTAAACTTGGAAAAAGTTTACTAAACTTGGGAAAGGTTTAAAGAATAAGAATTGGGTTTACTAGACTTGGAAATGGTTTACTAAACTTGGAAAAAGTTTACTAAACTTGGGAAAAGGTTTAAAGAATAAGAATTGGGTTTACTAGACTTGGAAATGGTTTACTAAACTTGGAAAAGTTTACTAAACTTGGGAAAGGTTTAAAGAATAAGAATTGGGTTTACTAGACTTGGAAATGGTTTACTAAACTTGGAAAAGGTTTACTAAACTTGGGAAAGGTTTAAAGAATAAGAATTGGGTTTACTAGACTTGGAAATGGTTTACTAAACTTGGAAAAGGTTTACTAAACTTGGGAAAGGTTTAAAGAATAAGAATTGGGTTTACTAGACTTGGAAATGGTTTACTAAACTTGGAAAAGGTTTACTAAACTTGGGAAAGGTTTAAAGAATAAGAATTGGGTTTACTAGACTTGGAAATGGTTTACTAAACTTGGAAAAGGTTTACTAAACTTGGGAAAGGTTTAAAGAATAAGAATTGGGTTTACTAGACTTGGAAATGGTTTACTAAACTTGGAAAAGGTTTACTAAACTTGGGAAAGGTTTAAAGAATAAGAATTGGGTTTACTAGACTTGGAAATGGTTTACTAAACTTGGAAAAAGTTTACTAAACTTGGGAAAAGGTTTAAAGAATAAGAATTGGGTTTACTAGACTTGGAAATGGTTTACTAAACTTGGAAAAAGTTTACTAAACTTGGGAAAAGGTTTAAAGAATAAGAATTGGGTTTACTAGACTTGGAAATGGTTTACTAAACTTGGAAAAAGTTTACTAAACTTGGGAAAGGTTTAAAGAATAAGAATTGGGTTTACTAGACTTGGAAATGGTTTACTAAACTTGGAAAAAGTTTACTAAACTTGGGAAAGGTTTAAAGAATAAGAATTGGGTTTACTAGACTTGGAAATGGTTTACTAAACTTGGAAAAAGTTTACTAAACTTGGGAAAAGGTTTAAAGAATAAGAATTGGGTTTACTAGACTTGGAAATGGTTTACTAAACTTGGAAAAAGTTTACTAAACTTGGGAAAGGTTTAAAGAATAAGAATTGGGTTTACTAGACTTGGAAATGGTTTACTAAACTTGGAAAAAGTTTACTAAACTTGGGAAAAGGTTTAAAGAATAAGAATTGGGTTTACTAGACTTGGAAATGGTTTACTAAACTTGGAAAAAGTTTACTAAACTTGGGAAAGGTTTAAAGAATAAGAATTGGGTTTACTAGACTTGGAAATGGTTTACTAAACTTGGAAAAGGTTTACTAAACTTGGGAAAGGTTTAAAGAATAAGAATTGGGTTTACTAGACTTGGAAATGGTTTACTAAACTTGGAAAAGGTTTACTAAACTTGGGAAAGGTTTAAAGAATAAGAATTGGGTTTACTAGACTTGGAAATGGTTTACTAAACTTGGAAAAGGGTTTACTAAACTTGGGAAAGGTTTAAAGAATAAGAATTGGGTTTACTAGACTTGGAAATGGTTTACTAAACTTGGAAAAGGTTTACTAAACTTGGGAAAGGTTTAAAGAATAAGAATTGGGTTTACTAGACTTGGAAATGGTTTACTAAACTTGGAAAAGGTTTACTAAACTTGGGAAAGGTTTAAAGAATAAGAATTGGGTTTACTAGACTTGGAAATGGTTTACTAAACTTGGAAAAAGTTTACTAAACTTGGGAAAAGGTTTAAAGAATAAGAATTGGGTTTACTAGACTTGGAAATGGTTTACTAAACTTGGAAAAAGTTTACTAAACTTGGGAAAAGGTTTAAAGAATAAGAATTGGGTTTACTAGACTTGGAAATGGTTTACTAAACTTGGAAAAAGTTTACTAAACTTGGGAAAGGTTTAAAGAATAAGAATTGGGTTTACTAGACTTGGAAATGGTTTACTAAACTTGGGAAAAGTTTACTAGACTTGGAAAAGGTTTAAAGAATAAAGATAGGGTTTATTAGACTTGGAAATGGTTTACTAGACTTGGAAAAGGTTTACTAAACTTGGGAAAGGTTTAAAGAATAAGGATTAGGTTTACTAGACTTGGAAATGGTTTAATAGACTTTGAAAAAGGTTTACTAAACTTGGGAAAAGGTTTAAAGAATAAAGATTGGGTTTAACAGGCTAAGGAATTTGTTTTACATTCTTGGGAAAGGGTTTAACAAACTTTACAAATGGTTTAAATGAGTTTTAAGTAATTTGAATTGGGTTTAAAGGCTCTTTAAAGACGATTTAAAAAGTCAATTCAACCGCACTTACCGATCTTATCTTTTCCCATGGACACAGTGGACCCATTATTACACTCATAATTGTTCATCAGCTTAAGCAACTTAATCTCCGTGGCAGCCTGATTCAGAAACGGTTTCCTATTTTTGATGATCTTCACCGCCACATGACACTGACCACCATGATCGAACGCCTTCACCACCTGACCAAAGGATCCCTTCCCAATCAGAGACTCAATCTCGTAGCGATCGACAAACTTTTCGCCCGGTCGAATGATGTAGTCATTGTACTCGTCATCGTAGCCATCGTTGTACAGTTTACGTTCCTTCTTTTGTGGATTCGAGGGTTGTTGGGGACCGCTGGTGGCGGTATTAGTTCCGGATGTGCTCACTGACTGACCGCCGGTGGCGCCACCTCCGCTTGTTGAGCCCTGTGAGGTCCAATCACCGGTACCGGTGCCCATGTCGGTTTGCGCTTGCGCACGACGCTTCTTCTTGGCGTAGTAAACCTATGTGGATAAGATAAAATTGTAGATTAGATTATTTGATAGTAAAAAATAATTTGATAATAAAAAAAATTAAAACATCAAGAAATTAAGTTTTAAGACCATTTAAATCTAATGAGAAGTTTGAAACTATACAAATTCAAAAAATAGTTCAAAACACCGCCACCAGATGGCGTCCCTATCTCCGTAGTAATAAAACCAAAATTTAACCCACAGGAATACTAAAACTAAAATCAATCACACAAAAATACAACAAATAAACCAAAAAAAAAGATTTAACTAATCAAAAATTCCAATTCAGAAATTCCTGGAATTTACGATTTCCAATTTATATTATCAACCACTCAAAAATCTAATTTGATTTAAATTAGCAATACTAAATTTCTCAGAAATTCGAGAATTTCTGTACTTAAATTGAAAGAATTTATATATACAGAATATTCTTGTATTACTGCTAATAATAAAATAAATAAAAATAAATTCGCCGGCAAATTTTATTGCTCGAACGAGAGAGAGAGAGAGGGTCGAGAGTCGAGTCCACTTAAGTCGGGTACAGAAAGAGAGAGAGAACGGACGAACACACTCGGTAATTAGATTTAGGCAAAGGCGAAATCTCAATTGGACCACCAAGGGATGCAAAAAAGAAGAATCGAGAATCGAAAAAACCAAAATCCACTTCAAATAAAACACCCAGAATATTCTGTGAATTATCACGTTATCTATGAATGGTCCACCACAACAAAAACTAAAAATAATCAAATTTTCAAATTAATTGGCCGCAAATTAAAGGAAGAAAACTTTCCGAAATATATTATCCCAAACTTCCCAGAATCATGATAAATTAAAGAATACATATTCTACTAAATCCTAAAAACATAAAGAATAAAAGAATTTAATAACATTATACATCTTAAATAATTCAGAGAATATTCTTGAGTGCAAGAAGGAAAAAAAGATTATTCTGACTAGACAAGAGTGAGAATATTATATTCTGAAAAGTGTATAATAGAATATGTTAAATTAGATTAAGAATTTCCATTTCGCAACTTTATTATAATATTCTGTGAGAGAATATTCTTGGAAATTTAAAGTTTTAAATTTTTTTATCTTAAAGACAAAAGCAAATAAAGCTCTACATAATTCTTTAAAATATGATGATGGGTGCACCATTTGGCGTCTAGCAGAATATTCTTTAAAAATTTAAAAATTTATGGAAATTAATGATTAAAAAATATTCTGTTATGAGTATTCTTTTAAAATATATATCATTTTTCGCTTGGCCTCAGAATCAGAATATTCCAATCGATTATAATCTCTCACCCCAAACACTACTACTTAGGAATATTCTCGAGCTAATCCTCAATGTCCTTGGTGGTGCTAAGTAAACAAAAATATTCTGTTTCTAGTATTCTAATATTATTATTAATAATAATAAGAAAATAATAAATAACCAGAAAAACCACAAACAAGAATCTCGAAAGCAAAAAATCCCCAATCCAAAAAAAATCGCAAATCCCCAAGAATCGGAATAATCCTTTTAATCACTCTCACATATACTCTACTATTTTAGACGCAAAAGAATTCGTGAATTCTTGGATTCTGTAAATCACAGAATCTGGAATTCTTTCTTAATAGAAAAAGAACAGAATATTCCCGAAATTAAAAGAGACCAAGTCAATTAGAGCACACACAGAATCTCTTATTAGGAAATATTTTCCAGAATTTCTCTATTTTCTTAATTTTCAGTCTAATGGGCGCCATTTGGTGGGGTGCCCAAATAACGACCGGCGTCATTTAGTTTAGATGGTACTCCATCTAATTAGCCCTCAATTCTGTGCTCAATTTTGCGCATGCGCATTAATGAGAAGAATAACTTAAAAAATATTCTCGAGAGTAAAAAAGAAAACCAAAAGAATTTCCTGTTCTTTTTGTTCTTATTCTTTTCCCCTCTCTGATTCCGGATTCTTAATTTTCACTAAAGATTCTGCCCATTTCCTGATTCTTTATTCTTTGATTCTGTTTTTGTTCTTGTCAAGTCGAGTTTTGTCTGCTTTTGTTTTGGTTGTTTTGGGTTTTGTTTGTTGCGAACTGTCAACTCGAATTGAGACTTTTGCCGGTTGAGACCGACGAAAGGGAGACGAACTCGAACAGCCTCAAGAAAATAACGAATATTCTATAGAAAATAGGAACTTTATTTAATCGATTTTTTCCTCTTAACTCAAGAAAAATTTTTGAAAGTTTAAGCATTTAGTGTTTTTAAAAATAGATACAAACAAAAATCAATATATTGTTCTGTTCGAAAGTTCATAAATTCGAATATGCTTTCAATCGTACATTCAAGAATATTCCCTAAAGCAAAAAAAACAGTTTTCCTTGGAGAATCGTCACCATTTTCAACGACTATTTCTACATTATCGGTTCGATTGATCTCGTTGTTGTTTCGAATTTATCGTGTTATTATTATTCCGGGCAACTATTTTTATTATCATTATTCTTTATTCTGTATTCTGAGTACTGACAATTATTAATACAAAACAACACAAAAATAAATTAACTAAATATAAGAAAAAGAAGGAAAAAGAACCGTTGAAAAGTTTATGGCGCCCAAAAGGAAAAAAATTCTGGGCGCCGTGTAAAACAATGAAAAACTACAACCAAAAACAAACAAAACAAAAACGAACAAATTGGCGCCCAATTCTCTAAAGAATAATTTGTTTAGTAGTAAACTAAGTGTACTAACCAAAGTACATATAATTACCCATCAAGAATCGAAAAAAAGTTCCAATGGCGCCCAGAATATCATAAGGGCGTCATTTGATATTTAAAAAGCGTAAAACGTATTAGTTTTAAAAAGAAGAGTATTGCGACATATATTACAACATAGAATATGGCGTCATGACGCCCAGAATCGTAAGACGTAGAATCCAGAATCTCTACGCCAAACACACAAAAACAACAAGGCGTCATGACATTATTAAGGCGCCCACTAATAATATGACAAGTTATTAATTTAGTTTCATAAAATTTATGTAAATTATAACATCAAAATGCACTTCTTTTTCACTATCCCGAAAAAAACATAAAGAATATTCCTTAAAACCAAAATTCTGTACTTTGTCACAAATTCTGGACTATCCACAAAAACACAAAGATTTATGCGAAAACATTTATCAAATTGAACTTTCTTATAAAGATCAAATTCCAAAAATACTTTTTTTTATAAATTACTTATAGACTCTTAAAGAATATTCTTTAAAAAATTACCCAAAAAATCATTTACTGCTGTTGCCTTCATATACACAAGAATATTCTTCTACACAAAATATATAAATTATTTTCTACAGTGTGCAACTTTTTTAGGTTCAAAAATCCTTCAAGACTAAAGAATATTCTTTAATGTACAGAGTTTAGAATCACCCAGAATCTCTCAGCACACAAGAGTTAATCATCGTACAGACCAGAATTTAATAATATTATTAATAAACTTTGACACCAACATATTATTCCAACACACACACACATTTATTCTGAAGTGGACATTTATCAAGAATATTCTTGTCGTGCAGTTAAAAAAATGTTGTTCAATTAATTTCTCAACCGATAACTATTAAAGAATATTCTTCTGTCTAAAGAATTACTGAAAACCTTCAAAAATCTAAAAATATAATTTTTGTATTAATTTGAGACGGAAAAATGTGTCTAGACTGTTTCTCAAGAATTGTGTTCTGTTTGAATGTCACATTGTTCTGTCAGAAAAAACAATGGATAATTGAGGATTGTTACAATTAGAACGACAAGTTGACTTCAAAATAAGAGCAATGAACTTGTAGAATTAAATAAAATTATTTTAAAAAATCAAGAAAAATAATACCATTTATAAAGAAATCATTGAAGAAATTTGTGAATTTAAAAAAATCAGAAAAGTTTGAAATAATCTAGTCTAGACAGTAAAAAAATATAGATAAACCAGTTCTATAATTTTCTGAAAAAACTTTTAAAACTAAAGTCAAGTCTAAAAACAAAGAAGAATATTTGTACCCAATATTGCTTTCTATATCACTCACTTGTGTCGAAATAGCCAAAAGATATCATAACAATAAATCTCGTATTTCAAATCTATTTGACAGATCAAAACTAAACCAAAACGGAAAAAACGTCTAGACTTTTTCTGGAACTGTCCGTAAAAAATATACGAATTTATCTTTCAAACATATTTTTATCTTTTCCAAAAGCAAAAAAATCCCAAGAATTGGAACCACCAGAAAAAAAATTATTTCCAATAAAAGTGTCAAAATATAGACTTTAGAAGAATTATTGTTCAAATATCGAACGTTCTCAGTCCACAAACCGAATCCAACAAACAATATGACGGCTAGGCGTCCATTAATTTTTTTTCACACTAAAACAGAACAATAGAATCCAAATTCTGGACGCCATCAGAACCAATTGAACCACCACCAACAAACAAAATAATATAATATATGATTTATCGATACCAATTATCTTTTATTCTTTCAATGAGAAATGAAAAGTTAGAAGAGAAATAAAAATAAAAACTTTGGATTCTTTAGTTCGATTTTTCACATATTTTTTCCCGCGCGCGTTAAATTCTCCGTTCGTTCGATTCTTTCACTCCCATTCTATTGTGTGTTAATAATTTACGAGTTAATTTGTCGTTCTGCAGAGACCAAAAGACCGCATCAGTCCAGAACCCAAAAGCGCCAAAAGAGAGAACCAGCTTGAGCTGATGGGCTCAAGAATTTGTGAGAAATAAAAAAACAAAAAATGGTGCAAATTAAACTTTTTTTCTGTTCTGCAATTGTATTCTAGTAGAGAACTAAAGAATATTCTTATATAAAACAGAATTCGGACAGAGATGATGAACAATTTGAAAAGAGAGGAACAGAAAACTGGACACAGAGCTTAAAGATAAAGCAGCAGCTGGACAAACAAATTAACGATTGGGGAAAAAGAAAATAAAAACGAAATGAAATATGACTTTAGGTTTTTAAAAAATTATTAGAATTTAAAGAATATTTGTTTAATTTTTAATATATTGTTTTTAAGTTTTTAATCGTTTTTAATAGCTACATTGTAGCCAAATAAAATAGGAAAGTGACCATTTGTAGCAAGATTTACATGTTGATCGTAATTAACATTGCTACAAATTTGTAGCAAATTTTTGTTTTTGGCTATTTCTACCTAATGAAGATTTATTTTAAGATATTTATTAGAAATATGATTCACCATTTTTAGGGTTGGATAAGAAAATTCTCCAAATGTATCGAAAACGTATCTAAAATGTATCGAAAAGTATCGAATAGGCATGAAAATAGCATTAAAAGTGTCGAAAATAGCCAAAATGTATCCGAAAAAAGTAGCAAATCCCCGTAACCACCTACACGAACGGCCCCATCCGGTAAAAGTACTGCACTTTATATGTACTCATCTTATCTCTTCTATATTTGCACACAAAAATGACAACTACGACGATGATGACAATCAACGGAAAGGTTAGGTGAGGACCTTTTTTTAGTTGTAACTATACTACCGGGTGTTGCGTATTACGTACTTTTTACCGTCTATTGTTACCTTAAATATTACTATTCAACCTGTACGACCTGATAAGAAGCCAGACAATTGACTAAATTATTGCGAGTCTCTTTCAATAGACACAAACATACACAATTGCGATACAAATTGACATATGCCAAATGTAGTATAGGGTGAGCAATAAAAAGAAAAGTTAAATTGGATGTTAGTATAAGATAAGACATTAGATATAAGCAATTAGTTGTTGGTACATTTCACCTGGTACCTGCTACCATTTTTAATGCTACCTGCATTATGCATTGTCCATCTGTGCTGTCCTCCTGTCAACACTCTACCTACTACCGCTCACTCACTTCACATTCAACCAACCGGTGAACAATTAATCATCAAAACTGTCATACAACACACTACTAATGGATTGATGGATGAGCTTGAGTGGAAATAGCCGACATTTTGTATATGTCATTCTGTATGTATGCTACATTGTAGTGGGCAGAAGATACAAGACAATTAGTATTAACCTTTTAGAACAAATTGACGGTGATTAAAACCCACACTATGACATTTTGTGTTATTTTTGTTGTATATATCTATTGGGACAATTGATTGATTGATATTTCATTCATATAAATGTCAAACGATTGCTACTATTTCATGTTTTTTGTTCGATGAGATTATGTTACTAATGGATACAATTGTACCATTTTTTATTGGCATGCAATAGATAGGTATCGTATTTTTGTGCTCGTAACTAGAATTGATTTTAATTATGATTTTAAAATTGATTTTGTAAACATTCTGTATTTTTAACCTTTTAGAAGATGAAGTTTATGAAAAGATTCTTACAAAAGTTTTCTTTAAAAAAATTAAATCAAAGTAACCATTTTTGTACCAGAAAAAATCTGTTAAAAAGTAGTTGAAGTTACAAAATGTAGAAAATCATGATCATGTGTTTGAATTTGAGAAAATCTTTATGAGAAAACATGAAAATAAATTATAAATTAAAACAATAAGAAAAAAATGAAAAACCTTTTATAAACCATTTAATCCGTCGCTTGTAATCTTTGAATATAAAAATTTTCAATGTAAAAAAGCAAAATCGTGTTCAACTGAATAAAAGTGAAGCGACAAAGTTTAATAAAAATCTACATTAAAAAATAAAAGTAAACCATTTAAAAAAGACGGTTCGGTTGCTGGATCAAATGTCTAAAATTTTTGTAAAATAAATTGAAACAGAATTTGCAACACCTAACTTATACTCAATTTCTTTAAATGAAAGATTAAAGAATTTTACCTTTGAAATGAATTTTCCGCCTTGAATTGAAATTTATTTAAATTTAGATCTAAACTAGTATCCCAAATAAGAACCAAAACATAAGAATTCATATTACTCAATTAAAAATTCAAATAAAACATTATGCAAAAAATTATCAACCATTTTTATTAAAACACTTCAACAACTTGTCCAACAATTGTTTTAACCTTTGATAACATCAATACAAAAAATAAATAAAACCTTTGTAATAATTGTTCACTCTAGCTAATCACGAAACTATCCAAAATACAAAAACCCAAATTGAAACTAATTACTTTAAATTGTAAATAAAATGGACTAAATTATAAAAATAATCCTGATAAAAGAAAAACACTTGAAAACCCCTTTTGCAATCAGATCTAAATTGTACCCAAAACAGAATCCAAAAATATCATCCCAAAAATAATAACCAAAATGTCGCAATCCCCCCTCACTATTACCCAACACTCAAACCATCTCTCTCACTCTCATCATATCTCATAATATCATCATTAAACATTTCCCATTTCACCACCACCAACCTCAATTGCGTAATCAAACACGCAGTGCACAATCAACCCCAACCCTCCCTCCCCCACTCCACCAACCAAAAGCAAACATATAACATAACATAACGAGTCGATAACGTCATATCAGTTGCTCAAAAGTCTATTTCCACCACTTCACTTTATACATGTTCGTAGTATTACCCGAGCAAACCAAAAACCAAGAGCCAAGATGATTAATGAACACTAAACTAAACTGACAAGTGTTCGTGTGAGCGTGTGCCTTTTGGTCGAATGTCGTGTGTGTGTTCAAATTGTCAGTGACAATTCATTAATTATGTCGAACCGGAGAAGAAAAAGAAAAAGTAGAAGAGGGGGTAGAAATAGCCGGAAAATGAATTGCTAAGGTAGGAAGGAATGATCTTTACAAGAAAATTTTTCAGATTACACACAAGATCATATTCTAGATAAGAACACAACAAAACCATTAAAACCAGTGACAAAAACCATTAAAACTATTTAGATAAGAAAATAAAACAATTTTCTCAGGTAAATGATATCACTCTTTGGGGATAGCCCTCGACCCCACATATCGCAACCCCCTCCCTCTCCTCTACCCCTCAACCAAAAAAAATAATATTATTCAACCCCCAACCGTAATTATAATTTTCCCTCTACTACTTACTACGATACTATTCTAATTGACATCACTTAAGCAACAGCACCCTCTTCATAATAAAAAATCATTAAAATTGGGGGGCAGCAGCGCACCCCGAGAGTGGAGTGTGGGGGTCAAACTTAATGGAAAGTCTACTAGTCGTAATTATAATTGCAGTTAACGATTATAAAGATAGAAGAGATAATAGAGACATTGAAACAGACTCACGCACACACGATTTAATGACTATTTTTTTCACCTTCCCCAACGCGTCCCCTACTTTTTGGTTAGAGGGAATGGAATGGGAGAATTGATTATAAATAAATAAACAAACGCTCTAACCGCTCTTCTTCTTCTCCCTCTCAAACTCCCTCTCAAACTGCGTGTGTCCCAGGGTAACCGTATAATACAGATATACTACTAATTGTATGTTTGTCTTTCTGTCTCGACTCCCGTCTAGTCTCTTTCGACTGATCATTATACTCGTACACCGGGGATATACCTGGATATAACTGGATATTGGAGTGTTGTATAGATAGTTGTCTAGACGCTAAAAGTAAATTGAGCGAACGCTCACCGGTAATTTGCCCGGAAATGAATTTTTTACCCGGACTGACGCGGTAATTGACAGTCGAGAGTTGGGAAAAAGAAGGAGAGATAGACAATTATAGAAATACAAAGTAATTTTAGCATTTTTTCAAATTGAATATATTTTAATATTTTAATTTTAGAAAAGCTGATTTTTATATAAATATTTTTAAAATGATTTAATGATATTTACAAAGAAAACCTTTTGGAAAGACCGTACGTAAAAATCCATACGAATAAAGATACATTTTATGTATATCTAGTTTGTTGGATAAAGAAAAGATAGAAATCGAGAAAAAGTTGCTACAAGTTAGTTTAGTTTAGTAATCAAGTACGAGATATACAAGATATACTGTGTAAGTATCTCATGGGAAAATTATTTCTTCAGTCTGCTATTGATAAGTTTTTCGGGTTGTGCAGATAATGTTTGAATGATAAGACATGTATATTAGAGAGTTCATGGGAAAAAGAGTTTTGCGATCTTTGCGCATGCGCTTATTTTTTTTATGTATCTATATGTATTCGCTCGTGTATTTAAAAAGGACATTACGCGTTCATAATTTAATGGGTTTCGTGATAAGATTTTGCAGAAGTAGAAATTTTATCGCTCTCAGACAAAAAGATAAAGAAAACTGAGAATGAGTTCAAATTGATTAGAGTTTTTGACCTTTTGTGAATGATTTTCTTTCTTTTTCACTTAAATATCTTAAAAATTTTGAATTGAGCTACAGATAAGTTTTAAAACCATTTGAAATATTCTGTATTTCTGTATATATAATCTTACAAAAATGCGTCAAAAATATATTCCAAAATATAAAAATCAAAATGTAATAAAACTGTAAAATGTAAAAATATAATAATTGTAACCTTTACTTATTGCATCTCCCAAGCAAATGTCTCAATCACAGATAATGTATCAATCTGTAGCAAAATAAAATAAAAACTAGCTACAAATGTAGCAAACTCAACTATAAATTTCAAAAAATAAGTTGCAAAATAAACAATTAGATCGATGCAAACAGAAATATTATACAAAAAAATATGCAAAACCATTTAAAAAGGGAGTGAGACTGAATTCTAAATATTGCTTTAAACATAAATAAATATCTACTAATTTTTGAAAATGTATCATTTTTAAACTAACCTTCCATAAATAACGTATTAACTAGTTAATGAATGCGCATGCGTTAAGGTTCAAATATTTGACTTCCATAACCTAACACATAAGTCAGTGCACTCTTAATGAGTGGATTTTGCTTGTTTTATGTAATCAACAACTACCCCTCAAACAGGGTGTTACATAATATATTTGTTACCTTTTATATGACTGCACCTTCTAACCTTCTAACTATTTTTACCCACCCTGTTCACCTTACAGGCTCTCACCTGTCCACAGGTGAAATCATGATAAATGAAGTGAGAGTCTCACTACTCTTGACATGATGAGAAGTGCGTAAAAGCGCACACATCATCACTAGATACTAATCATTGTACTTGTACTGTTCACAGTGTACGTGCACTGTTTGCGCAATTGAGCGCGCAATTGCGTAATTAAACGCTCGGTAAAACAAAATAAACAAAAGACAAACAGGGTGGTTAAGAAATGTTTAATAAAATTAAAAATTGTAAAAATTTAATATGAAACAAAAATTGTTTTTTAAAATTAACCTGTAACAAAAATCGACTGGGCTTATTATAATTCTTAAACCAAAAATCATTTCAAAAAACCAAAAAGGATAAAAAATAATTCAATAAAATACGTAGTAACAAAATTTTACTAGAAATTAGAGGGCGGCTATTTCCACCTACCCCTAATATATTTATGCAAAAAGAGTCTACACAGTCTAGACCAATTAACCCCATCAAACCCCTATTCATATATGGTAATTGGTCGACGAAAAAAAAAACGAAGAAAAAAGACAAGTCAACCGGCATAGTATTAAAATTGAACTCACACCGGTATAAATAGTACATTACAGGGTGGCCTTTCAGATAACCTTACAGTACTAAGAAGATAATAAAATTACGTCATTTACGAATCACCCCGTAAACGGATAATTGCACCCCCTAATTATTTATTATGAACAAAGGTATGTGTGTGTGCACCGCCTGAATGCATTGACTGACAAGTGACTGTCTACTCTGCTTCTTCCTAAAACTTTTTCTTCTTCATCACCATCGTCAAATATAATATTTGACAGAAAAAAAAATTATTATTGAATATTCAATTGAGGAGGGAGGGAGAGACAGTGCGAGAGAGGTTAATCATAAAGTCTGTTACGCTTCAATGAACACATGAATATGCGTAGGGTAGCACGCAAATTTTGTTAAATAAAAAATGTTTCCGTAAACTTTCTTGTAAAATTATTGAAAAGTTTTCAATTATAAAATCATTAAATTTTAAACAAAAAATGAAAAAAAAATCTTAAAAACCATTTAATGAACATTCTCGGAAATAATGAAAATAGTTCTAAAAATAGAAACCAATTCCGGTTGTTGTTGATGTCGATGACGTGCTCAACAGAATTCTACAGAATATTACAACAATTCTCCAAGAATTTAAGTTGAAAATCATGTTATCCTAAATTACGAATCAACAACAAAAGTATTCGAGAACAGATTGCAAAATATTACAACAAACAGACTCGTACGTATACAACAAAAGAATCAAATTTAGCACGAAAATTGAATCAACAAATCATACAACAGAATTCGTACTATATGAACGACCCAAGTCTGAAACACCTACGCAAAAATTTTATTTACCATTTTCCATTCAATTTCTATTCAATTTGATGCAACAAACCCAAAGGGGTTAACGAACCAAAGTGTAAGTAAATATTAACACAGAAATACTCTTCCTACTAAAAATAAATCAAGAATAATGTAATAATTTCGCAATATTAACTTATTCATATTTGTCTAGAATTCTGAAATATAATTCCATAGAATCTAATTTGAATGTCTGATTCGTGTTTCCAGTGTATTGAATCAATATGTAAATATATGCACAGTAGAATATTCTGTGTAATAAAGAATTGTATTCATGTACATTACGTAACATTATACCAAGTCTAGACTTTGCAATGATTATTCTGTAGCGAAAATGTATCAAATTAATGTAGCTTATTAAATCAGTATATGAAACAGGAAATGTTTACGGAAATTATTTTTTGTAACCATTGGGAAACTTCCATAAAATTGCGGAATTAATAACAAAAATTTGGGTGGAACAGAATATATTATTCTGTAAACAAAATAATATATTTAGATTCTTACATATGATAACAACATGAACAAAAAAATCTTATATTAATTAATCAGCAAATATATAAATTGCACGAGTGAAGTGGATTCTGTTGAGTTGTGTCCCAGAATATTCTGGTTTACAGACAGGCAAAGTTAATTTAATTAAAGCTTTTGGGAACCAGAACCGAATCACAAAATATGATAAGAGCACATAGAACTTTTGAAAGTTGACAGAATATTCTGTCAAATGTGTGTGGGTTTGCGTGACCATAGAATCTCTTTCTCTCTCTCTCTCTCTCTCTCTCTCTCTCTCTCTCTTTTCTAATCTCTACTAGATATGTTGATGATGATGATGATGACAAGCATGACATTCTCAAGAATATTCTGTGTATGAGCTTAAAGTGAGGACTGGATATTTTTTTTGTGGGTGTGCGATTTGGTTTGGTTTGATAGATCAACGATAACACAGAAAATATATTTGAATATAAAAAATCCAGCTGCATTGACTCATTCACGGAACTCAACAGGATTCCATATCTGAATGTGTGTGGGTGAAAAAATTACGGAATATTCTGTACCGACGTACATGTCTATTGTAAAATTCAATCAAAAAAGTGATTCGATGAGACGAATATTCTATAGGTCTAAAGGTTCTGCTTGTCAATCAAAATATTCTACAGAATATTCTTTAATTAATTTTACTAACAAAAAACATATAAAATTAGTCACAGTTCAGAATATTCCATTTTGATTTACTTTTAAGGATTATGGGCGTGGGCGTTACAGACAGACACAGAGAGGTCCTTGATCTGTCAAAATATTCTCAAAATACAGAATATTCTGTAAAATTCCAAATTTGACCTTTCATGGGTTAATTTGTAAGCTCAAATGTACCCAATTTAATCGAGTGTAGGCGGGAGAATATCCCTGAGGGTCCACCTCACATATACAGTTACGAAGGCTTGGGGTAGCAGCGACCACTTTAACATTTCTTGCCCGCCTAATCGAGTGTCCAGTAAATTACTATCCAACCTACCAGAACCACAGAATATTCAGGTGCCTCTTTGTGAAACCCACTAATAACCGTAGTACATTAAATGCAATAAAAGGTAGCGTTCATAGGTCAAAAGAGGCCCTCCGTGTCAAATTATATAATGGAAAGAGGGGTGATTCACAAAGTACGTACGTTCAAACAACAGAATTTAAGCCAACCAATTACACTGAGGAGCACTACTTTAATGAGGCAATAAATTCGGTTGGGGTTTTGGGGTTTAGTTTGAGGCCTCATTTTATGGCCTACCGAACGTAACATTACCTAATGTATCCTCATAATAAAAAAGAACTGTATCCTGAGCAGAAACATAACAAATTAACCCACCCACTAGCCAAAGGTCATAAAAAAGAACAAAATTCGCATTCTAAATTGTAATTCTACAGTAACCTAACCTAACAATAAGCTAAACCACAGATACTACAAGGCATTCCATTTGGAACGGGTCATAAAAAGAGGGACATTCGTAAATACCATGACAACATGAAAATAGTTGTATAAAGTATGAAAAATTTAAACAAAAAATGACCTTTTATAAATCGCACCATTTTGTTCTGTGTTAAAAAAATAATCAAAAAATAATCCCCATAAAAATCGAAAAGCCGTAAAATGCAATAAAACCCCCAAATTCCCAAAAAGTCCTAAAAATCAAAAATCAGAAACATACCTCATTGATGTGCTTGTACGTTTTGATGAGATCGACACTTAGTTTACGAATGGGCGCCGTGACATGTTCACGATATCTGTGAACGGGCGCCGTGGTTGTGGTAGTAGTAGTGGTGGACGTTGACGAGGCCCCGCCACCACTGGTGGGATTGTTCGTAGATGACGTACTGTTGAATTGAGTCGTGGAATTGGGCGAACTGGGCGACTGATGTTGAGATGACATGTTCGATGGTTGCAGTTGGAGAAAGTTGGAAGAGTTCGTGGGTGCACCCAAATTTAGTGACTGACTGGTGCTGTTGGTGGTAGTTGAGGATTGGGGTTGGAACAGTCCCACAACTGCTGACCCACTGTTGGAACTGTTCGTAGATGAGGTGACATGATGGTGGAGTAGATGGTGTGGGTGTCGACCCGAGGTCGAGGGTACTGTCGATGGGTGATGGTGGGTGGGCGGTGGTGGATGGGACGTGTACAGTAGGAAATCACTACTGGCGGAAACCATGGCTGCTGTGTTGGAAGTGGATGTTGATGATGTTTCGGGTAGTGACTGTGGGTGGTGATGGGTTTGGTGTTGCTGTTGATGCTGTTGGTGACTGTGCACTGCGTCACGCAGAGCCATCAACTGGTCCTGTGTCACAATGTGGCCGTAGGTGCTGCCACCTAGCTCACCACCAGAGCCACCACCGGGCACTGTCGCACTGTGCACAGAGTCATGACCCTTCACCTCTTCGCCTGTTAGAAAAATAAAAAAACATAAAAACAAATTAATAAACAAAATTTAAAACTTTCAAAAAATGCATCATAAAATTTGTGAAATCAAAATAACGAAAATTTTGAATATAAATGAATATTAAATATATAAATAAAACTAATTGATAAAGTATATTTAAAATCTTTTTA
Organism: Rhizoglyphus robini; assembly: GCA_023373905.1. NCBI lineage: Eukaryota > Metazoa > Arthropoda > Arachnida > Sarcoptiformes > Acaridae > Rhizoglyphus > Rhizoglyphus robini. Next base: position 87,547 of record JAKIJQ010000316.1, on the reverse strand, counting down.
AAGAAGGCGAGAAAAAAATCTCGAAATTAAAACATTAAAATTTTGATTTACAAAAATTAAAATTAAAATTAAAACCTTTCAAAAAATGAACCGAGACATTTTGAAATTAAAAAATTGAAAAATTGAAAAAGACAGAAATTATTTAAATTTAACTTTTTATAAAATGTTTGCTAACATAAATCAATTAAAAGTTTTTATAGATTATGTAGAAATTTATTAGAAATATTCGTGAATTCTGAACTATATTTAAAATAAAAATAAAAATTTTGTATTAATAAAACCTTTTCTAAGCTACAAAAAATATTTCGACACAAAAAAATAAATGCGCATGCGCCGTTATCCAAAAATACTAAAAATACTTTGCCTTCACCTTTAATCTACGCCATTTCACCATTAAAATAAATGAACACATGAAAAGTTTGGTGTGTTGAAAGTTTCTTCTATTTACGTAAGATTGGGAAATTATTGGATTTAAACTTTACAGACTGGTTCAAAATGTTTAGGAAAATGTAGAATTTAATATAGAAATTCTCGTTGAATTGCTATATTTGGATCACCATATAATTTCGTAATACCAAACTAACAGTAAATCCAATTTTGCGCTCTCAATCGTTTTCTTTGGTTTTTCGCCTTTTGGTTTTGTTTGAAAACTTTTGCGTTGAAAGGACAATTGCGTTATGAGATTTCCTTGGAACAACGCAACACACATTAATGGCTATTTCGGGTAAATGTTGTATTGATTGTTTTCCTCGACATTTACCGTGCACATTTACAGGGTCGTTCAAAAATAACGTGATTATGTGTGAGTGTGTGTATTTATAATAAATTACGGGAAACTTTATAGAAATAACCTTTTTAGAAGAATTTTGAGGCTTTGAAATAATTTAAATCCTTAATATTCTATATAAAAATCTTACAAACAATGAAAACGAATTATAAAATCTAAATCTGAAAGAAATCTTTCTGAATTTATTTATAAACTAAAAGATAACTAGAAGAAACTTTAAAGAAGCTACCTTTTAATGAAACTTAAAGATTTGTTCGAAAATTTTTAAAGCCCCTAACGAAGAATATAAAATGCGAAACTATGAAATCCAAAATCCATCTTTTTAAGAAAAAAAATAGAAAACAGAAACCACCTTGTATAAAAATTTTCCTAAAGAAAACGGTTCAAAAAATATCTTTAATTGCCTTTTTTCGAGTAAGTGTACGTCATTTATGAATAACGTCAGCAGGAAATAAATTGAAAATAGATAATGTTCAACAAAATAAATTGTACAAAATTTTACTAAATACCTTTGAAATGAAAGAAAAATGGCAAGGTTTGAATAAAGTTATAAAAAAAATACTCAAAGATCAAGCAAATATCTCCGGATTTTATTTAAAAAATACTAAAAAACAATATGAATTATTTCAAATATAAAAATTTTAGAATTCAAAACCTTTTGTATTCCTCTTTCGTTTTCCCTCTAATCTTTTCCCCTATAATTTATAGTAAAAATAAATTTTCTTCTGATTAAGAAATGTATTATAATAAGATTAAGAAATCAGCAAGAAAGCAAACAAGAAAATTCTCTATTCTAAATTAATGACACGCAACAATTCCATCAACATCACAAGGCGCCATGAAGTATACAGAAAAGTTAAGCTGGGGCGCCATGCATGGCACCCAAATGGGTGTCAAAGCATACTACGATTATACTAATACAACACATGAGAAGCATGGATAAATGAAGACAAACACAATTAGTCGAGTGTAGAGCCTAAATGTTAAACGAACAACAAGATGAGGTCAATCAAATTTGCATGACGCCGGGCGCCAGGGCGCCGCACCAAACCAAACATAAATATATTACATGTTATGCATATGCTCGCAAATATATACCCAACAACCGAGTCTACTAATTAAGCATCATTTAGTACGCATATTATAAATATAATAAGTATATGCACACACAAATTAAGATCATCAGAAAAGCCATGGCGCCCAGAATAATATTCTAATTCCAACACAACCCAACACAAGTCATACTGATGATGATGGCGCCCGAGAATTAAGACATTTTTCTTAATTATCCAATTACCAAGATAGAGAAGCAAACATTTGGATGTGCATTATAATTAGCTTTATATGTTTTATTAGAGTAATTAGTAGATAGGATATGAACGAAGAATATAAAAATAGAATCCTTCTTTTGGTGTAAGGGACTGAAAAGGTTAAATGACTAAATGTTGTAATTTGGGAAATTTCCCCACAAATCTTTATTCAAATTATAAAATGATTGTGTTTATCTATGAAAGTAACGGAAAAGAAAACCTTTTAACAATTGAAGCAATTTTTTTCAAACACAGACATGAAATTTTATATTTAAAAATTACAAAATGAAATTCCTGTAATCATTTAAATGACGGAACGGTAGTGAGAACCTGGTAAAATCAAAATTGTTTTTGAAATTAAAATTAAATTACCATTAAAATAATGATCAACAGGAATAATTTAAGACTGCATTTTCGCAAATCCCATAAAACAATTTTGATAAATACAAACAACATTTTTTAACCATTTGGAGCAGCATCAAAATTCAATAAAAATTTCTTAACAAAACAACGAAAATTTGCAAAAAAAAGTAGCAATGAGACTGAGGAACAAATTCTCAGGTTCCAGTTTTCCCTTTTCCAATAGAAAAATTCTTAATAAAAACCTTTTTAAAAAAGTTACAATCAAGACTGAACTTAAAAAATATGAGAAAACGATAGGGAAAGAATTTTTCAGTGACCATTTTGTATGCATATAAAAATTATTTTAATTTCGGAAATCAGAATCATTTCAAAAATATAAAAAGTACATTAAAATTTATAACTTTCACCTTTTTAAAAACTCTCTTTCCATCAAATACCAAATAAAATATCGCCACTGTATCTGTACTGTAAAAACTCCTGAATATATTCCTGGAAAATTTCTTAGTCGACATTTCTGATGATTCATTTAATTCAATTTGTCAACTATCCACAAACAGAAAATTATGTCTCCAAAATGGTCAGCAACCTTTATTTTATTGTATATTTGCAAATTCGTATTAATAAATTCTCGCAAAAAAATTTCCGCTGACATTGCACACCCAGACCCACTAATTAGGATAAATTGATACATATGTATCCATTTGTTTAGTCTGTTTTAGTTTTTTAATACAAACCGAGTCTGGTTACACAGGACACAACAACCAAAAACATTAACTGAACAAACAACACGTAACACTAACTAAATTGCACAATAGATTAGCTTAGCTTTGTATATATTTTAGGAATGACCCCTCAATTAGTGTTGTGTAAACAATATAGGATATACTCTACACTACACTCTCGCTTGTGTGTAAATAGCCACTCTATTGTTTGTTTAAGGCCAACATTCATAGGGTCACGTTTTTTGTCACACTGAAAACACAACAAAACCGGACGTGCTCAACCGCCTTATGCTAACACATACATTTTAATGGACATTGCACCCCGACAAAACATACAAGGTGAAATTTCCAGAAACTTTCCCATTGTTCAATCAAAAGTAACAAATTGAGAAACTTTCCATAAACACCCTGTATCCACTACTACTACTATATACACCCAAAGGTGTCTCTGGTTTCATCATCATAATAGACAGCATTTACATATATTAAAACTTGTCAAAGAATTTCACCTTCCTGAAACAAGTCAAACAGAAACAAAGTTTGTTTTAGCATTAAAAACTCATTTTTCACCTCTTTAAACAAATATTAAATTTTAATAAATTAATAAAATAAATTAAATTTCTAGAATGGGAATCTCCAGAGGGAATTTCCAAGAAACCCAATCAAATTATTATTTTATTTTATTATTTTAATTCTAGTAATTAAAATTTTAATTAATTTTGAAATAATGATAATTAAAATGAAATTGTTTCAATGTATGGTTTCGAAAAAATGTCAAATTTCGAAATACATGTGCTCGCGTGATTAAATATTATTTTATATTTGGAAAAAATTACGAAATCCTGGAAAATTCTCTATTTCCAATCAAAATTCTTTGGTTAAATAAATAAATAATATAATCAGAAATCCAAATTTCGAAACTTTAAAGAATAATTTACGAAAACCTTTAGAAAACATGCCACAAAATTTTTCCAAGCAACATTTTGAACACACAACTTTTCCAAAGGATAATGTTATAAAGAATCGATATTTAAATGCATCGTCCCCCTTCTTATTTACACACACACGGACATACAGAATATTCTGTATTACAGAATCATCACCCAAACACACACACCAACGAGGATCATTACCGCGAATCTCTTCTCTCTCTCTCTCTCTCTCTCTCTCTCTCTCTCTCTCTCTCTCTCTCCTCTGCGTTTTCTAAATTATTATTACCGTACAATGATCATCATCGTTACGTTACACAGAATCCACCGAATCAGTTCTCCAGAATATTCTGCAACACTACGTTCCACGAAGCCATAAATGATCTCGTTCCAAGAAGTAGTATAACGTAATCGGTAATCGTCGTAATGATTCTGTGTAGTATTCTGTGTATTCTGTAGTACAGAATCTGTACTGCCAAAAACTCGTAATGATGGTTTGTGTTGTTATGTGGGAGTCATTGATGAACATGGCGCCCCGAAAAAAACAGAATCCATTAAATGAAACATACAGATCATCCATTATATGGTTGGTGCGTGGCGCCCCAAGAATATTCTGGGCGCCATCGATCTATCTATTCTGTAGCACACACCTTAACTCTTTCTTAGAAAAGATTCTCGACATACAATTCAAATTTGTTCAACTTCATTGAACACACGCAGAATATTCTTTAATAAAGAATCTTTATGTTCTTAAAAGAAGGAAAAAAGAAATAGAATATTCCGCATCGAATTCAAACTCTTAAAATTTTAAAAGAAAATTTTTTTTTGTCACGTTCTACTGAAAAGAAAACTTTCTAGAAACTTTCCAACAAGAATATTCTTACACGTGTCTACTATTACTTCTGAAGTAGAATGTTCCATTCAAGATTCTTAAATCAAGAATAACTATATTTTTGCATCATGATTTTTATTGTATTCACCTGAGAGAATATTTTTAAACCAAACTAACCAGAAAGAACTTGACTTAACATAAAATAATATTATTCTGTATCAAAAGCAAAATAGAATCAACGAAGCATGATTGGAAAAAATAAATAAACAAAATTATTATGGATTCTGAAAATTATTATGTGTTGGTTTATTATTAAATTACTACAAAAAAATTATGAATAGATTCTATTTTCTGAAAACATTGTTCCAAATATTCCTTGAATTAAAGAATATATTCTTTAGTAAATTAAGGATAAAATTAGATATTTTAACCATTTTTTTTAAAGAGGATAGTCGAGAATTACAAAGAATACAGAATATCAGAATCAAGATTATCACGACACCAAAAACACAGAATCCATACACAGAATCCTTACACAGAATCCGCATCCAATTAAAACTCCATTAATTCTCTCCCTCTCCACTTGTTCATACACACAAACACACTCACCTCGGAATATTCCATTACAAGTATCAAGGATCTAGAATTATAGAATAACCACCATCACCCAGAATCCCCTGAACCGTAAAATGGATTTATGTGCAGAATAACGCACACACATACAGAATATTCTGTACTAAAGGGTTTATATTCTCAAATTGAAATAATAATTATATTTTTTTAAACTTTTTAATGGACATACATGAAACAGAGGAACAAAAAAGGTGGAAAAGTTTGTGGTTTAAAACTAAATGAGACATACAACACAACAAGGCCCAAATGAGTTTATTAGTGTGTAATGTACAGAATACAGAATATTCTTTGTAGGATGTTCAATAATTTGTAGAATAAATATTAAATTATTAATATTATTAAATATAATAATAATTAAATTAGTATTCACCCTGTGCACACACTCCTGTCTGTCTGTCTGTCGAAAACAATCGAAGCGTATCAGAATACATACTCAAACAGAACAGAATACTAATATAAAACAGAATAACCGGATTTACGGGAATAAAATAATAATACGGTAATATAGAATATAATGTAGCTAGAATCCCGGAGAATCCAGAAATCGTTCTCCTGCCTGTCTGTTAATGATAAACCAAATCTGATTAGTTTCGCTCGTGTAAATTAAACATGTTCTTCATAAAACAAAGAATACTCTGTTTGTTCGTAAAATTTGATAAATTTTTGGAAAGTTTCCGGAAACTATCGGGAAAGTTTCTGTAAAGTTTCTAAAAAGTTTCGCTACAATAAAGTAGCAAAATATATTGTTTTATCACCTTTTGCTACATTCTACAATATTTTTACAATATCATTAATCGGTCAACGCGCCTTTCTACGATACATCAATTATCACATTATTATCTTCATTCCCTCCAAGCATTTAATCATTAACATGTAGCTAAAAAACGAACAAACAAAAGGATTCGCTACAGTAGCCAACACACAAAAACAAACACAATGAAATGTATCATCATCAACATATTTGGTGAATCATTAAGATTGCTACATTATTTCTACGTTTTGGGTATCATTAACATGCAGTTCATCATCAACCCAACCAGAACACTGAGTTCCACACCTAAATCTTCTTCTTCTATTGATACAAATGTAGCAAACATGAAAAAATCTTTATGCTCGAAAGATTTCGCTACACAAAAACAGTAAATCTTTTGACACAGAAATTATCATTAACATGTTTTCACAGCTTTGCTACATTTGTAGCATTTTATATGTTCACAAGTAGATATACAATGAATAGTAATTAATAGTGTTTTAACCTTTTTATATCTATATTGAGACAAACAATATAAAGATTGTAGCGAATCAAAATTCACACTAGAAAAAATTCGCTACAAATGTATCAATTTTTTTGGCACAAAGAAGAAACACAATTAAAAGTAATTAAAAGTGTGTTAACCTTTTAAAAATAGCCAAAAATGATGAACAGATAGGCTTTAAACCTAAAAAATCGCTAAAAAATGTATCTATTCACTTGTATAAATAGCTTTGCTACATTTGTATCAATACATAAATCGATACAATAACAAATAATTAAAAGAATTTTAACCTTTTAAATAAACCCAGAATACGGCAAAATGTTAACGTATGTTGTCTTGTAACAATCATCATATTTAAACTATTTTTTACCCAAGAATATAACCAGAGAAGAAAAAATACTCTACATACTGTTCATAAAGTACGTAACATTTTTCCTTAGTTCAATAACCCTAGAATAGATGAACTTTTTTTGCCGAAGTGCATACGTGACATACAGAATTGGACCACATGGGCGCCATGAGTCACTTCTATAAGATGTTGGAAAAGAATATGTACGAGCAAGTTCGAAGCACTCTACTCTACTTTTCGTACACTCGAGAATCTGGCCAACCAGAATCCAACAACAACAACAACATTCTAGAATAGAGTGAAGAGCGGATAATAATAATATTATTTATATATATGGCGCCCGGTCTCTACACCATCGGGCGTCTATTAGTAAAGTAAAGTAAAGCTCATTCAGATCGTATGGCGCCCAGTTTCACATCAAACTCACGACAACAACATTTACACAACAGTCGGCGTTTCTAATTGTAGCACATTATATTCCATAGCTGGAGTGAGTAGTACGTAGTGTAGGGCGCCATGATGGTAATTTTCCACCATTCACGCAGACACAACAACAACAACAAGTAACATGACTCACAAGAAGACGCCATGGCGCCCAAAATATGTATCCAATCACAGAAAAATCGTACAATCTGTTTTCCCGCCAAAAAATCGCAGATTTTTGAAATATAAAATGCTTGTAAAAATTTAAGAATCTTTTAAATAAACTTTCCAGAAAAATGTTTTACCTTTTAAACTGATTGTGGGTAAAACGTCGAATTTTTTAAAAATTAAATAAATAAAGATACTAAATTATTATTAAAAACCTTTTATATCAAACCAGAGCTCTAAAAGATTTAACACAACAAAATAAAATTTTCCCTCGAAAAAGTTTACATCTCAAATTAAAACTCAAAATCAAAATTTCATCTTAAAAATCGAATCATATAAATGTTGTGTGTAAATCGCCTTAAAATGTAAACTTTTAAGCCATATATATTGAAAAGTAATATATTAAATTTATTTATTTATATAAAACATTTTTTTTGTTTTAACTTAAACTTTTATTAAAACAACACAACACAACACAACACTGTTATACATTAAAAGTCAACTGGGATTTGAAAGTGTCTGGAATTTTCCCGGTGCGTGAAAAAATAAATTCCAAATTCAAATAATGGAATGAAACAACAACTAAAAATTATTATTTCAAGGGGCCATTCACCTATGTCGTTATTGGATTCAGTGAAAAGTGAAGTTGACTACAAAAAAAATTAATTGATTTTGAAATAAAAGAGAATTCATATAAAAGATTTAAATTCTAAGAAATAGAATCCTGGGACCATCCATAGAGGACGTTCACAGTAATTTAGTAATTCAAAGAAAGTTTAGAAAACCTTTAAATTAACTTCATTTTCTATTGCTATAAAATTAAACTTTAAAATCCACTAATTAAATTTCCAATAAATAAACCTCCACTAAATTCGAAATTATAATTAAATTGTAAATTAATTAATTGATTAATGATTTTAATTACGATGGAAAGATTAGAGTGGGTCGTTCATAAAAGATTCTACTATTTAAAATCAGGTTCAACCAAATCAGTGAATAAATCAGAAAAACTTCCCGAAAATATTAAAATTCTAGCAAATATTCCTATTTAAAAACTACACTATTATCATCATCGACGATTTTAATTTAAATGCAAATTCACTCTCAACCCACAACCACAACACATCAAGAGAGACATCCTGAGACAGAGGACACTAGATTCGACACAGTTCACTACACACGTTCTCTTGCAAATCTGTCACACATTTTCCCAAAACAGGGTCGTTCATAAAGTACGTGCGTTGAAGGATCGTACACAAAGTACGTTTGTTTTAAAGAATCACCCTATAGTAAGTGATCTCGTAAATCACAAAATTTCTCAACCCACTCAAATCCAATTCTCTAATTTATTCATTGTAAATTTATTATTTAAATTTTAAATCTTTAAAAACCTTTTGAAAACATACACCGTGATTTGAGAATATTTAAAGAAAATTCCACTTTTAAGAAAACACTCATCAATCATTTTTGTGATTGATTAAAGATAAGATATATATTTTAGCACACTGCTCATGCGCATATAAAACAAAGAACTAATCACGCATGCGCATACATCAAATCATTATCTTACTACTTAAAATCGATTCATTCGATGGATCCAAATTAAAAATGCAATGCAGTGAAGCATCACCGGCCTCCACCACCTCCGTAAACGGAAACTTACCTAGAAAAAGAAAAGAGAGAATATAATTAGTATTAAGGCCAGATAAAATTTCCGTAAATATAATTAATTTCAAATAAATAATTCAATAAAATAAATAAAATTAGAAATAATGATAATAAATTAATTTCGAGATAAATTAATTTTCTAGAAGAACCATTCATTAATTGTCAAAGCGATAAAAATCATCATAATTTTCCAAAATAAATTTAATTAATAAAATCAATACTAATTTCATTGTTAAATATCGTGACATTTGAATCCAAATTAATAAAAAGGTAACCTTTATAAAAACTCTACAAAGATTATTCAAAAAATTTAAAAAAATGCGCATGCGCAAAGAAAATCTCTTTTATGTTAAGACCCAAAGACTTATCCAACTACATCTATCCCAGTGGGCCACTTGAGAGAGGGTCCTTTCAGAACAACAGTGTCATCTTCAAATCTTCATCTCCAATCTCTTGAGGGAGAAAAGATCTAAGTGTAAGCAGCTTCAACACTGTTCTTTTACAGGGTGTTCATTCATAAATATCGTAACTCGTTCAAAAATTAATTCATGTCATGTATGAATAACCCTTTAATCTCAACAGTACACCCTGTATATAAATTGAAGGAAATCTTTATAATATTTAATTCCCAGTTGGACAATCTCTCTTACTCCCTCAAACATAAACAACAGTTAAGAGTTAAGTTTGTTTGAACTTTCTGTCTGGAACATCACTTGACTAATTGAGTATTGGGAATACTATGCGTATGCATACGGGGTCACTCATAATGTACGTACAAATTAACTGTATTTCCGAGAAAGTTTCTCTTTGTAAAATTTATCAATTTTAATCACATTGTATTAGTGAAGTTGTGCAAGAAGAGAAGAAAAAGAGGATTTATTCAAACACACTTAAAAGTCAATATTTGCATTTTAGGGGTATTTGGTGATAAAGTGAGTGGGTTAGGGTATAGGGGGGCGCAAAAAGATCGTTACACTTTTTATTTCAAGCCTATCTTTAAGATATTATTTTCTTAAGATTTGAAACCTAGCCTATCATTTCGGCCTTATTACTACCTTTAAATAGCACTTCTCAACTTGTCTCAACTCACTTCCGTTTCAGAGAAAATGGAACGGAAGTAAAATTTAAGAATGTGGATTTTTGTTCCATTTTAAGAGAAAATGTTTTCTTTGAATGAATAGTCTTTTAGAATGATTAATTATCTTTCCAAAACGGTGTCATACTCCATAATCGATGAACTCATTCAAAAGATATGATCAAAATTCTGACACAAGTTGACCAACTCTACCAAGTTAAAATAACTGACAAAGACAAATCAAATCAATGTAGTTCATATTTAAATGAATATTTACTTATTTAATTATTATCAGATGATAAATACAGAGTATTAAAATGATGTGTGACCTCCTCCAGATTCTTGGCATTCGAAAATTCTTTCAGGGAATGATTCTACTAACTTCATAAGTCGTTCAGGTAGAATCGAATTCTAAGTTTCGATTACTCTGGCGAACAATTTTTCTTTGTTTGTAGGCAGAGGTTGTTGCAGCACGGAATTTTGTAATTCGAACCAAATATGTTCAATTACATTCACCAGGAGAGTTTCCAGGCCACTCCCACTTTATCCAAATTTGGATTCTAAGGTCCTTTACCTTCTTCATTGTTGACGTTGCCAAAAGTGCTTGCTCCAAGTTTTGTAAATTTTGATTAGAAGCACTTATTTTAGTTCACGATTGCGTTTTTGGAATTACAACTAAACATAATTTAAAAATTTAATTGAAAAAATAAAATTTATAGACCGGAAACAAAAAATCCCAAAAAAAATATTTTTACTTCCGGTCCAATATTTTGAAAAGAAAGTGAAAATTTATGCATAAGCAAACGTATCTTATCAATTTAAGCAAAAATGAACTTATTTACAAAACTTAAGGTTGAAATAATGCAAAAAACTAATATTTTAAAGTTTGAATTTTCAAAAATCGTCATCATTTTTTACATTTTGGATCATAACTTTTGAACGGATAAGTCGATTTTCAAGAATGAAAGCGTTTTTGAAAGATAATTAAATACTCTAAAAGTCTAACACACTAAACAAATTAATTTAACTTTAAAAACAACTAAAAACCCCAAACCCAAATATTCACTTCCGGCCCAATTATCAGGCAGAATACTAAATAAATCGCGTTCTGGCAGAGAGCCATCCAAATAGCCGCCGTTATAGAGATGAGATGGCGCTAGTAGCAAACGCGCCACTCGCGTTTGCAGCTGCTGTTGATGTTGCTGTTGCACACACATTCTCACAGGACCTGAGCAGGCCGCAATATTGTGTTTGACTTTTATTCTAACCAAAAATTATTTACAAATCAAATATACACAATTTAAAGTTTGTAAAAATATTCACCGTCTGCTTCAATGCAAACTTTCCACAGCATAGGCAATTTTTCCATACCATTATGGTAGAAATCTCCTAGATCTTCCTTGCCGTACAAGAAATCGTCCACAAAATCCATTACTTCATTCTCGTTGGCAAATACTTGACCCTTGAGACTAACAGCAAGAGGTCGAAAGAGATGAGTCTGATGGGGCTAGATCGGGACTGTAGGGCGGGTGTGGCAACACATCCCAACCCAAATCTTTCAGTTTAGCCATTGTCTCCTTTGCAGTGTGCGGCCTAGCGTTGTCATGTTGGAGGCAGACCTTGTTACCTTGTTCCAACAGAAAAGATCGCTTTTCCTTTGCTTCGTTCAATCGATCCAATACACCACAGTAGTATGCTGCAGTGATAGTTTGACCACGAGGCAAATACTCGTGGTGTACTATGCCCCATATATCCCAGAAGGCGATGAGCATTGTCTTCTTGGAATGGATGCTTGGCTTTGGTACGCAAAGCTTGGAACCTTCTGCACTTTCTTTTAGCCGCCAATGCCGAACAACCTGGCTATTGTCATGCCAGACCCACTTTTCGTCTCCGGTAATTATGTACCTAAAAATCTACCATTCAACGACAAGAACCAACACTAGACAATACCCACAAGTGAATAGCCAATAAGCAATGACCAATTGCAATGCATTGTCTAACGTAAAATGCAAAACAATCAGCACAACTACCATTTGAACCACCACTGAGTTAAATTTCCAACATACCCAATTAATGATGGCTCTGTTTTAAGTTTTTCTAACAATTGAGTACACTTCTCTACTCGTTTGCGCTTGTTGTCGTCACTCAACCGATAAGGTATCCACTTATCAAGTTTGAGTGTGTATCCTAGCCGGCGCATTCGTCTGTAGATGGTGGCAGGAGAATAGCCGAAATAAGCTGCCATTTCAGACGACACTGCACATAGGTTTTCGGTGATGTAGTCGACTAGTTGTGTGTCTGTGATTCTCTTTCTACGACCAGACCTTTGACGATCAGTACACGGCCACTCGCCACGATCAAACCGAGAGAACCACTGTTTCACAGTTTTGCGACTAAAGTGCTTCTTTCCGAAAGTTTCACGTAGGCTTTTCGAAGCAGCACCAAAATCATTACCTTCCAGATATTTGAGCATCACAAAGGAACGACGTTGAGCTCTAGTTAACTTTTTGTATACTTCATTTGGACTCAATTTGTAATCAAAGTCAATCAATGTCTCCTGATCTGACTCGATTATGGTGTCTTGGTCTGATTGATAGTTGTCACTGTCGGCATCTGATGGTGGAATGTTCTCATCGTCACCAAGCACTGATTCGTTTCCCCAATCACTCAAGTCATATGCACCAGGGTTATAGTTATCAAAATCAAAATAATTATTACTAACAGGCAGAGGAGAAGAGGCGCCGCAATAGGAAAAGCTAAGAGATTGAGGAATTTTTGGATACATGTTGCTAATGAATGATGAATTGACGTTTTCTGATTGGTTTAAATTGATGGAAATGTCACTGTTGTCTAATCTATAAAATGATGAATCACTAAATTCATTGCTATTCAATTCACATAGAGGTGATAACGATGAGTGATGGGAAGAATTGCACTCAGAGGAATGACTAACATCTGAAAGAGCTGATGGGAAACTGATGTCTGGTAACTGGAAATCGATGAATGACGAGTCTGGTTCAACTGGACCTGAACTAACCGCTGAGAAGTCATTTTGTTTGAATTTCTTGTACAAATTCGCTACTGTTGGGTATGAGACATACTTGGGACCATGCAGGCTGACTAGTTGACGATGAGCCTCGCTGGCTTTTGACTCAGGATATGCACGAAAATGCTGATAAACCTTATCAGCAATTGAAGACATTGTGTCGAGTATATGCAAAATAGCAAATTAAATGAATAAGAAGAAATGAAACAAATAAAATGGCAATTTTATTGCATATTTACCGCCAACAACTATCAGTGATAACGCTTTGATAGTGTTTGTTTGTGTATGTGAGTGGGTACATTTACACGCTCTACACATTGAGCTACAGTAACAACACATGTTGCCGTCTGCGCGGCAGCGCCATCTCATCTCTATAACGGCGGCTATTTGGTTGGCTCTCTGCCAGAACGCGATTTATTTAGTATTCTGCCTGATAGTCTGGAACGGAAGTGAATTGGGGAAAGTTGTTTATGGCATTTTAAAGATTTCGACTAAGCCGATATCATAGCATAGGTTTCAAATCTTAAAAAAATAATATCTTCAAGATAGGCTTGAAATAAAAAGTGTAACGATCTTTTTGCGCCCCCCTGTATAGGGTGATATCTTTTAAAAGACACGACCGTTCATATATAACGTACAATCTACAATATACGTCCTTTATAGGAACAACCTGTGGGTCAACCCTTGTGCACAGTTTCACGTTTAAAGATCAATCAAAAATAAATCTAGGATTTAAATTTATGCAAATTTTATTATACACCAAACAAATAATGAAAAACTATTTAAAAATAATATTTATTTAATGAAACTTTTATCATCGCACGAACGTCATCTATGAAAGTGATCTATGGGTGCCCCCATCAAACCCACCCTGTATTGATCCATCATTTTTCATCAACATAGAATCAAACTAAAGTCCATATTTTAAATTTCCCACAGACAGTCAGATCGAAATCAATCATAAGATCTAATCTAACACAAACATTGGGTAAAATGCGAAATGTCATTATCGGGTGAGCCCTATTCGTATAAGACGTAATTTAATCTAACTTTCTTTATGAAAAGACCATTTTCTATATTAATAATCACTCTATACCCCAGTTTGCACACATCAAATGTTTAATATAATAATTCTAAAAATAAATAAAGAAAATTTTCTTAATATTATTAATAATTTTCTTCCAAATGGAATAAGAAATTGAAACCAAAATAAGCATTGATAAATGAAAAATATAGGGTGTCCCCAAAGAAGGGTCCATTTCTATAGTACGTAATAATATAAGACCTTTTTAACAAACGCATAAGAAATTTTATATAAAAACCCCAACCTATACCAGATTTACAAGAATACTAATACACACATACGCACACGGTTTCAAATGACCTAATAATTCTTCACCAAAATATATAAACTTTGTTTTTCCCTAAAGAATAAATGAGTGAATAATTTTTTCAAAGAAAAATGTCTAAAAATAGTCACAAAGTTTATGAATAGACCCCTCGTCTGTCTTTGTTTCAAGTGCATACTTATAAATTATTTTTATTATTATTAAATAGAAATTGCAATTACTCAAATACTTTAATAAATAAAAAACCATTTTCTTGGTTCAAACGTTTTTGTCTGTAAAGAGTATTTCACACACTGGGTTACAAAGAAAATACGATATATGTGGATAACCATTTTTATTGAGAAGATGAACGGAACGAAGGAATGAAAATGTTTAAGCGAGTCATTCATAAATTAAATTACCTACTTGAAGGTTCAAAAAATATAAAGGACCTGTCACAAATCGCCATAACAACCTAGATTATAAAGAAGAAAAATAAAGGAGCCTTTCAAAAAGTATGTAATACATGTAAAAAATTACGTTGTATTTGAATGACCATTTTAGAAATTTAAATACGTGTCAAAAAAGAATATATTATAAATATTAAGAATAACAACAAATATGAATATCTCCAAAATCAAAACGAACATTCTTCCAAAAAAGACCATTCACAAAATCCGTTACTAATTCACCAATATCATATTCCATCATTAACAACAACAAAGACAAAGCGACTATTTCAACTCAAAGTGGAGTTGTGTGTACTTCACGAGATAACAACACCACTCATCACCACTTTTATACACAAATATGTATAAAAGCCCATAAAAGGGTCATTCACAGACATGTGTACGAGTACTACCATATTGCATATATGGTTGATTTTATAACCATTATTAATATAATATAATATAATTTTATAATTAGCTGAGCGAAGTGAACGAACGAACGAACGCACGAGCGATAGCGAGTGCGTGAGTGAGTGAGTGAACGTAGCGAAGCACTTCTGCATCAACTTGAGAAAACCGTTTCGACTTTTCAATGGAGAAGTGCGGAAGCATTGTAACAGAGGGGGAAATGTCCCTCTATTTTTGTCACGTTGGTTATCTCTAGAACGAGTTCACTAAATTTTACAAATGAGGCCTCTGGAGATTTAGCTACTAATAAATGGGGCTAAGTTCGTTTTATGAGAATATCCATGATTGTTTAGGTAACTTCCGGCCAGGTAATGTCAGTTTTTAATGTATTCTCTATGGGAAATAGCTATTTTCACCTTGAATTTGCAGAAGCTGCAGAGAATTGATTTTATTGAGCATTGACATGAGCGACACACCAAATTAATCGATGAAATATGTAGATTATTTCCCGCCATTAAAAATTTGAGAATAACCCTTATCTTACTGGCAATCTACAGTCAAACACAAACATTCCGAGTGTGACCTAATGTCGGTAATGCAATGTATTTCCTATGGAGACTGTGTCCATAGCAAAAGTGCATGCACACACAAACATTGCATTAAGAATATATTATATTTTCTGTAGGAAATCAATTGAACAGTGTCCAATGAATTGATGCTATTGATGGCAATGTAAGTGATCCAAATGGATCAAATAAGGTCGTTTCATAAGTTTCTCAACACTATTTCCCAAACAACATACAATTAGGTCCTATTGCTATTGATGGCAATGTAGTTTGTCAACATTTATCTCAAATCGCTCAGCTATACTGCTAGCAGTAAATTCTAGTAATAAAGTGTCATTTGTGCGTGTCTATTTCCACCCACCCTCCACTTCTCTCCACTCTCAATAAATCACTTAGTTCCAGTACATAAATTTTTATGACCAAGAATATTCTTCTTCTTCTCCTTTTACTTCTTCTTCTTCTACTCGTCTAACTCCTCTGTCAGGAGTCAGATAATTCTGGCAAATTACCCCAGCCCGCTTCCTGACTTTAAAAAGAACAAGAATATTCTGTCTACTACTTATGAGTCATCCATAGAGTGCGTGTCACCATAACTTATGGATCGTTGAGTCGAACATAAAAGTAGTATATACTACTGTATTCGGAATATTCTACTATACCAAACTCCCGGCGTAATAAAAATAATAATGGCACCCTCAGCCGCCGACGCCGTCCAATTAGCATTGACGCGTCATTCTATAATTCTGAGCTCCCAAAAGCTCCCTCGATCGTATATTTTTTTGTTATTTTAATTAGAATCTATTCTTCCATGCTCTTGTTGTTGTTGTGATTGTTGTTGATGTTGTTGAATGTGTCACAGAATATTCTGTAGTTGAACCCTTGAATAAAAAAAACAACGAGAATCTGAACAATAGGGCGCCATTGGTGGGCGCCAAGCTTGGGCACCACCAGTCACCCAGTCAGTTAGTAATATAATGAATCTAATTTGCACACTAATTTGCATGCGAAATGATGGTGAAATGGTTAAAGAATTGAATGAAACGACACCCGGCGCCATATCCAACACACACTACCAGATCATGTGACGCCCAAGAATATTCTGTAATTTTATAAAATGACTCCAAATTTACAGAATCAATTACCTTAAAGAGATTTTCAAAAACTTTATGAACAACAAACACACAAGAAAATTCTACTACAAGCTACTCGTATTAGTAATAGTAATTCTAAATAATGAGTATAGCTCCATGACGCCTTGTTAAACGGGTGCAATGGCTCGATGGCTCCCAACAACACACGAATATTCTTCTTCATTCAAATTCTGCATGAACAGTAGCATAGACAACATACTCAAAGAAGAACGGCTCTGAATCATCATTCTCTTTATAAGTGTCAATAAGAGGCAGGGCGTCATAATGATCATAATGACGCCCGGCGTCATCAAACGCGCGGCTCCAAATTCTATTCATGACGCCCAGAATTCTTCTGTATTAGTAGAGAGTCAATTCGCGGATAATTTGAGCAATTTGCGCAAAATTGCTTCTTCAAAGCGAAATTATTGGGTTTCCCAAAAAATTCATAAATGACGTATAACAGAATATTCTGTATACTATTTCTAACACCCTATATTAACAACAACTTTTTCAACAAGAAGAATATTCTCTATTGTTTGTTAATCCCTCAAGATTACTACTATCATCATTATCATCATCATCATCACGTCCTTTACGGATGATTCATTGATATGTTTTTGTTTATTCAAGTATTCTCTGTCCCCTTCTCTCAACTTCACTAACTACCACCTCATTAAGTTAATGTACTCGTTACACCACTTGTGTCGGTCCCATTCATATAGTACGAAATGATGACATTAACACGATTACATGTCATCTATGAATAGTATAATACCGCATAATAACAATCATTGTATATGTAATGATATGATTATTATATCACTCACACTTAACAATTCAAACGAGGAAACAATTATTTCGCACTTAATATCTGTACAATCTATTAGACACTTCATAAATAACGTGACGTTTTTATTGTAATCGTTGGGAAAGTGAGAGATCATCAAGATCATCTTGCTAATTGAAAATAATTAAAATGCCCTTCATAAAGAGCGTGTCAAGGAAATGAAGCCGTCTAGACATAATAAGATTTATTAAATAATTTTTTACGAAAAGAAAAATTCAAATATAAAATAATCAAAAGTATCGTTCATATATGAAGTGATACGAAAATTCGAACCAAAAATCTCTTTGGAAATTATTAAAATGCTATTTAATAAAAAATCAAAAACCTTTTAAGAATTTCATCTAAAAACTCTAAATTTAATTTTAAAAATCCCTAATTAAAATTACCCCCACTTATTCTCAAATAAAATTTTTTAAAAAATTTGAAAAATAACTTTAAATGAAAACCATTTACAAATACAACTGTACCCTTGAAGTCAAATGGACTCCATTCCACAGAATATTTTTCAATTCTAAATTTAGCTCATTTTTTAAAAGTTAAATTGAGCTTGACAAATCTCAACACACAACACAAAACGAGAATCGTGTCCAACATTTTCAAGAATGTATGTTCATGTCAGATTTTTTTCGAGATTTATATTCTCTCCTCGATTTATATCTCACAAAATATACTTTATAAGTCTCATAACTCTCTGACCAAATGACCCCAACTCCTCTCCTCTCCACCATGTCCATTATAAATTTGGTTTTAAACGATTCTTTTTTCGGGTCATAAAATACAAGATGATCTTAAATCTTTTTATAAAAACTCATTATAAAATGTATAAAATTTTGAAACCATTTTAAAAGTGCATGTAGACCGTCAACAAATAATCCAAATCTCAAAAAAATATTACTCGCTCAAACAAAATGCTGGTCATGTCATGTTTATATGGTCATTTAAAAGTGGAGATAAATTCCAGTTTTGAAGTTTAAAAAGTTTCGCATTTTTAAAATCATTTTTTAAATAATGCTAAAGAATATTAATTTTTTAAAACCATTTTATAAAATTTACAACAAAACTGAAAAACTAAATTTCATCACGTCAACAATTTGTCAACATTTTTCAAAATTGTCAAATAAACAAACGAAACAAATATTTCTGTTACATTTTGGTTAAACAAATTCTCGCACGTTCCAACGATTCTTCTTTTCCAAAATTCCATTTCAAATTTATTTAAAAAATGACCACCACTTTCATTTTTGAGCGAGGGTCATTCATTCCCAAAAATGTCATTACAATTTAATGATTATGACCATCATCACCAATGCGGCGGCAGTCAGTCAAGAATCAAGAATCACTTTCTTCCTTAAACCATTAAATTTTATAATACAGGGTTCTACCATTAAAAATAGCAAATTCCAAATGGAACACCCTGTCCTTGATCAAAACCACAATGAAAACCTAAATTCCAAACACCCAAACATTTTCGGAACTTTCCCTTACACCTCTTCACGGAATTCTCGTCCGGCACATGTCATGTCTGTCCCTAAACCTCAAGAAGAAGAAAAAACCCACAAACTGTCACAAAAATGTGTCATTCACAAAGTACGTAAAATTCTTTCCACGAATAATATGCATAAAAAATAGAGAAACTTCCTGAAAACTTTTTATCCAAGGACGGAAGTCACTCGAGCGAATAAAGAACAAAGTGTCTGGGACTTGAAGGTTAGAATCTCAGAACAAGAGAACAAAAAGGTAATGGTTCGAATAAAATTAATGAGTCTGGTTACACTTTGTGGAAAATCGCGGAAATTTCCCGGGAATCCCAAGTAAAATCTCAAGTAAAAATCAATGCAACCATACGACTATATACACACAACAATAAAAGAATTTTAATATAACCAGTAATAAAACAAAGAAAGATTCAAGACAAGGAGAATTTAAAAAATCAAATCAAGCGACTATATGCACCCAACCATATCATTACTGCTTATTACTTCTTTATTACTGTAAATTACCATCAAATTTCATCTATTTTATTATTATTACATTTGGTAAAATCCACCCAAAAAAAATTTCCTGGAAATTTCTCTCGTCTATATACACCCAACCATATATATTATTATTATACCCACAGACAGAGACAGTATCATAAAACCAAATATAAAATGTAATAAATAAACGGTGTGTAATAAAAAAAATTATTTATTTAGTCTGTCTGTGTAACTGATTTCTACACGGAAATCCCGGGAAATTTCTCTCCCCTTATTGCGGCTTCTGTTCTGCAATACATAGTATAATACCCGGACTTTCGGTTATTTATTCTCTCCCCCCATCATTTATAGTAACAGACAGAACAAATAATAATAACCGGACCATCCGGAGACAGTCAGACATGGATAATAAATTTTTAATGATACACGAATCTCGGTATGTACTCAGTTATCGCATCGCAACCAAAATCACAATATTTATCATCACTTTTCAGAAAGTTTCTCAACATACAAAATAGGTTAATATAGCCACACACATTATATAATCTATTCAAAAGTGAAAAACTTTTCGAAAACCCACCACAAAAAGGAGAGACCTAATAATTTACGTGAATATACGTGCGCGTAGGCACATGTAGGAAATTTATGAGTCACGTAATTCACATATCACCACCAATCCATCTAGTACGAGATGAGACAACAGGAAAACAGACGGCTATTTTAACCTAAAAATCCTCAACAACACTAATCACACAATCTCATTACTTTATCGCTTCAAATAAACAAATAAAACAAATGAAATTATAAAATTTGGGAAATTTTTTCAGAAAATATAAAATAAAACCTTTTTAAAAGAGGCGCCACTGAGGCGAATGAACTAGAAAGGTATAAATAGCCAAAAATATCTACTTCTGGAAAGTTTCTCAAAACAGTTTAAATTCGGCGGCTATTTTAACAGAAAATTTCCATAAACAAGCATTCAATTAACATGACGCATTCGTTTACACACAATTCCAAGAATCCTTTAAAACAAGAACAAACAACAAAATAACAGAATTTCGATTCACTGTTCAAGAATTTGACTGTTTAGAAAGTTTTCCAAAAATACCTTTAAAAATTCCTACTGTTTAACGCTCAGAAACTTTATGGAAGCAAACAAACAAACAAACAAAAAATTAAGTATTGCATCCCGTAATAATGCAACCCCTTAAAAATAGACATGGCGCCCAATTCCGGGCGCCCAACGTGATGATTCATTGAGAGAGTGCAATTTCAACAGAATATTCTTACTATTTCATATATGTATGTGTACACTATCTCGAGAGAATTGAGTAAACAAAAGAATCCGGCAATGTGTCCATACATATTCACACAGAATAATTCCCGATTCTCTAAACCAACATAAGCTAACATGAAATGTAATCAACTAGAAAGGGAAAAGAAAAAATATGTTACGATCTCTATGGATAGACTAAACAAAGAATTAACTTCTTATGTGTGTAACCCTTTAAAAACAGTAAAGTTATTCAAACAGTATTTGAGCTAAAAAATAAAAACGACATTTATGAATAATCCGCCTGTAAAAACCTTTTGTTTTTAGAATAACAGAATTTCTCGGAAAGTTCCTCATAAAGAGCCAATTAAAAACAGAAATTCTTACTGGTAGAATTCCAGAAAGTGTTCAAACCAATTAGAACCAAATTCGTGCTTACCTAGAAAGAGACAATAAAATAATTAGTAAACAATTTATTAAAATTAATTATCAAAATTAATTGTTGGATTAAATCAGAATAAAATGCACGGAAAGTTCTCCGGAAAATTACACGAATAAAAGAATTGACGTACAAAATTTCAACACAAACCTTTTTTAAATGCTACAAAACATCCTAATTATTTCAAAATGCAAACAAAACTCATTATTTACTGGAATATTCCCAAGTAAAGAAATTTAAATTTTTAATTTACTAAAAAATCTAATTTATTAGCAACAAACAGCAAAAAAGCAATTTAATAATGAAAGGAGAACAGAGGATTCAAATCGATTGAAAATGCAGAAATACAGAATGTTCTGTAAAAAAGAAACTTTCCGTAAACATTCCATACGATATACGACTATTTCGATCCAACTTGTCCCCACACAAAAAAAGTGCAACACTCTATAAATTTTGCGGAAATTTCCTTTGTTCGGGTCCCAAAGGAGAGAAGAAGATGGAGAGAGTCGAAATTGAAATCAAATGAAATTAAATTTTTTAAAGGTAGATACATTTTATTACTAGAATTTACTGCGAGCAGTATAGCTGAGCGATTTGAGAAGTGGGTTAAGAAACTTATGAAACGACCTTATTTGATCCATTTGGATCGATTACATTGCCATCAATAGCAATAGGACCTAATTGTATGTTGTTTGGGAAATAGTGTTGAGAAACTTATGAAACGACCTTATTTGATCCATTTGGATCGATTACATTGCCATCAATTGCAATAAGACCTAATTGTATGTTGTTTGGGAAATAGTGTTGAGAAACTTATGAAACGACCTTATTTGATCCATTTGGATCGATTACATTGCCATCAATAGCAATAGGACCTAATTGTATGTTGTTTGGGAAATAGTGTTGACAAACTTATGAAACGACCTTATTTGATCCATTTGGATCGATTACATTGCCATCAATAGCAATAGGACCTAATTGTATGTTGTTTGGGAAATAGTGTTGAGAAACTTATGAAACGACCTTATTTGATCCATTTGGATCGATTACATTGCCATCAATAGCAATAGGACCTAATTGTATGTTGTTTGGGAAATAGTGTTGAGAAACTTATGAAACGACCTTATTTGATCCATTTGGATCGATTACATTGCCATCAATAGCAATAAGACCTAATTGTATGTTGTTTGAAAAATAGTGTTGAGAAACTTATGAAACGACCTTATTTGATCCATTTGGATCGATTACATTGCCATCAATAGCAATAGGACCTAATTGTATGTTGTTTGGGAAATAGTGTTGAGAAACTTATGAAACGACCTTATTTGATCCATTTGGATCGATTACATTGCCATCAATAGCAATAAGACCTAATTGTATGTTGTTTGGGAAATAGTGTTGAGAAACTTATGAAACGACCTTATTTGATTCATTTGGATCGATTACATTGCCATCAATAGCAATAGGACCTAATTGTATGTTGTTTGAAAAATAGTGTTGAGAAACTTATGAAACGACCTTATTTGATCCATTTGGATCGATTACATTGCCATCAATAGCAATAGGACCTAATTGTATGTTGTTTGGGAAATAGTGTTGAGAAACTTATGAAACGACCTTATTTGATCCATTTGGATCGATTTAATCATCAATAGCATCAATTCACTGGACACTGTTCAATTGATTTCCTATAGAAAATATAATATATTCTTAATGCAATGTTTGTGTGTGCATATGTCCATGTACTTTTGCTAAAGACACAGTCTCCATAGGAAATACATTGCATTGCCCACAATAGGTCACACTCGGAATGTTTGTGTTTGATTGTAGATTGCTGTGTAGATAAGAGTTATGTCTAAGTTTTTAATGGCGGAAAATAATCTACATAGTTCAACGATTAATTTGGTGTGTCCCTCATGTCAATACTCAACAGAATCAATTCTCTACAGCCTCTGCAAAATAGAGGTGATAATCGCTATTTCCCATAGAGAATACATTAAAAACTTACATTACCTGGCCGGAAGTTACCTAAACATTCATGGATTTTCTCACCAAACGAACTTAGCCTCATTTATTAGTAGCTGAATCTCCAGAGGCCTCATTTGTAAAATTTAGTGAACTCGTTCAAGCGATTAACACAGTTACAAGAAAACCTGACATTTTCCCCTCTGTTACAATGCTTCCGTTTTCTCCCATTGAAAAGTCGAAACGGTTTTCTCAAGTGGTGACAGAGTGCTTCGCTACGTTCACTCACTCACTCACGCACTCGCTATCGCTCGTGCGTTCGTTCGTTCGTTCACTTCGCTCAGCTAATTAAAATTAAAACCTTTTCCAAAAATTCCTAGGTTGGCAAATAATTAAACCGGAAGCAGTGCCTTGAGATGCACCGGAAGTAACTATTGCCCGGGAAGATTCCCCTTCTCTCTCGTAACTTTCACACAGAATTCTCATTTCCGTTTTAGCCATTATCACTTGGGTCGGGATCTCTATACATTCACTTTGTTTCAATTTTTACCAAGTCTAATCAAATGTAGGGAGAATTCATATCATCATCTGCCACATAGGTAGAAATAGCACACAGGGTGTGTCGAAATAGTACTAATAGTATAAATCAAGTCATCAGTTATGCAATGGCTATTTTAACCACCCTGTAGTATTAGCATTCGTAGTAGTCTGTGAATGCAATATCGAAACGTGCCCGGTGTCTATGAAAGGCTCATTTATCACCATAAATCACAGAGTGAAAAGGTGTCGAAATTAAATGTTGCAAGTGAGTGTGCGAGCCTTTCCGGCCAGTGCGGGAAAATAAAACTAACAATACAGGATGGTGAGTAATAACCAGTGCCGTTCCAAGCTCACACGGCGCCTGACGCAGAACAATCTTAGTGCCTAACTTTTTGTTTACCTTGGTCCCGTTTGGCGCCTATTTGACCGTCCGGTGTTTTCGGCGCCTGACGCAAGTGCGTCACTTGCGTCTATTACAGGAACGGTGCTGGTAATAACAATAAAAGTTGAAATAGTTGCTATTCCGGGAATATTCCTCAAATTAAACCACCCCGTAAAAATTATAATTGTGTTATCTCTCTATTTACACAAACAGACACAGAGACAACTGAATTTTTGGGTTAAATCAAATATAAAAATTTTCCTGTTGGTTTTCAAGAGGAATGATTGACATATCTAGGATTTTCTGCTGTTTTTAATCAAAAAATTGAAATAAAGTAACAAAACCCAGAAACTTTCCAAAAATTGCCTATTTTGACTAAACTGAGAATAAAATTTTGTGAAAATAAACCTTTTACAAAAAATCGGAGAATATATCATTAGAATTATAATTTCTGCTGGTGTTGATTTTCTTCTCAAATTTTGAATAAAGTAACCTTAAATGTATTTAATTCCAGGAAAAATATATGAAACGAAGTAATTTTTTTAACCTTTTAAAAATCAAGAATTACAGCATCGAGTAAATTCGTTTATTCAAAAGAAATAAATCTAAAGGATACTACTCGACAAGAAAAGTTTTCCGGAAAACTTATAATAAACAGCTATTTAAACACGAAAAAGGCTTAATTTACAGTTTGTAAGATAACTGTCATAAATAAAATAAAAACCATTTTTGAAAAGCAATCACAATAACAAACATAATAAACACGAACCAAAGAAACTTTCCAGAAACTTATTAAACCAACAATTTTGCCTCAGTTGACTGTCAAAATCTACCAGAACTTAATCACACTCAAACACAAAATGACACACAGTGAAAGACAGAATAAACTCATAAATGTATGCTCATGAATGTATAGCACAAAAAATATCAAGACCCACAAATCATAATGTCCAGAAAGTCAAATATCCAGGAAAATTTATTATCCCAGAAAATTCATCTAAAAATCCTGGAAATTTTCTACACAAAAAATAATCATTCTTAACCTTTTATAAAATGTCTATCAAAACTCAAAGAAAAAACATCTTGATTTCCACTGATTCACTTACAGAATACTTAAACAAATTAATATCTATAAATAATTTCTTGAAATTTTCCTTTCTATACACTATCATCTGAAAATTCCTAGAAAATTTATGAAGGACATAAAAATAAAAGAAAGCAAAAATCACTCCAGAAAAAAACAACATAAATAGGCTTTAGCGGCGACACGACACCACCTGGTGTGCAAAGTCAACTTTTACTACACGATGTTACAAGAAATTCCGCATATGCTTAGTGGCGCTAGCATCGACATACACAAACATGCTGACTGCATTAATGACACTGCACTGCAGACGTTTCGCGCGCGCTCTTTCTCTCACATGTGCATTGCTTGTCAATGGCTTTTCAGTCTATTCACCTGTCGATCGATGATGAGATCAAGATTATTGAAGACTTTTTGCAATGTACAAAGATTACAGTTGCTATACTTAATGACATCAAAAAGAAACTCAAGTTTTCTATCAAGGGTCGACCTCGTAAAGATGACCTTCAACTACAGATAACTGAACTGGCCACTCAAAGATTGATGACATTAAAAGGTCTTGACCAGAATCAACTGATTTCTCCTGCCGCTGTTGATCCTATTCCAAGTGAAGACATCGATCAAATAATCTACAAAGTCACTGGTGATGATATGGACTTTGACGTTGTTCTGGAGTGTGGCTTTGCTTGTATTCGCGTTCGGACTGACCAGCACTTTACCAGTAAAGCCAAAAGCACAGCCTCCGAAATATCAAAAATCAAGATTCACAAAGTCAAAGAGTATCGATGTAAGGATTCAACAAAGGCAAAGATAACCGGGCACTGTAGACCACAAATGCGAGCTCTCACTAACCTCAACAAGAAGTACCATTTCATCCGGCTCGATGTAATTTTGATGACAACAAGTTATTGCCGATTCGCTTTCTAATCTTCTAATTATCTAATTTCCAGCTCGATGTCAACAGGACCATCACAAATCTTTTCTGTACCTGTATGGTGGGCACACTCGGAAGTTGCAAGCACACTCTTGCCTTAATCATTTACGTTAATAGTGAATTAACTAAGTCATGTACCAGCGAAGAGCAATTATGGGGACAAGGTTCTAAAGAGATTGAATCCAAAGGACAGCCGATTGTGGGCGGAATAGTTGAAGCCAAGCACTACAAGTCCAAGGTGAATCAAGTCGATTTTGATAGCATCCTCAAGAAGTATTGCTATCATTTGGCTACTCCACTAATCGAGATGCTCAAAGCTTAAACATTGCAATAACGAGGTTCAAAGTCGTGACTAATTACGAATTGTTTCTATTTATGTGATTTAATTAATAAAAAATTATACAATATACAAATTAACTAAGTTTGAGGAACATTTGAGGAACACTTGATAGGTGATTAACGTTTGCACCATCTTTTGGGTCTTCGGGTACAAATAAGCACTTCTTTAGTAGATCATTATCATCGTAATCGTCGAAACCTGGAGCCATGCCTTCGTCGTCATCATCGTCGTCATCATCGTCGTCATCATCTTCCTCCTCTTCTGTCGGGATAACAATATTCTTCGACTGAAAGATTTTTGTCTGAAGATTCACTAAAAGAGCACACACATGAAATATTTTGTTTACATGTGGCAGCAAGGAATGGTTCATTTGGTTTTTTATTATTTTGAATATCTTCATACGTTGAATAACTCTTTCAACATTAATTCGGATTGAAGCAATGTTCTCAGTATCCTTTATTTGGTTGGCTGTAAACTGGAGCTGTTTGCGCTCTTTTCTTGGTGGAATGACCGTCAACACTCCAGAGCTGTCAATGACCGGGAAACCTTTGTCGGCAAGAATAGTGTCACCTGGGCTGAGAAGGTCCAGAAAGCCAGAGAAGTTCGTAATGAAACCATCGGAGCATCGTCCACCGAAAGCTTCGGACAGAAAGGTGATCATCCCGTTAGGAGCAATTGCGAGGAGCACTTTAACAGTGTGAGCACTTTTGTATGTGCTGTACATTGCGTTGGCCTTTTTGATGCTAGTTGGTTTGTCACACTTGACTTCAGTGCAATCAATCACTGCTCTGCATGTCGGATAACGCAAACGAAAACACTCGGGCATAGTGGCCATGATCTTCTCCCTGCTTGGCCAATGGATCGCGCTTTTGGTAGTCAGAAACAGTCGATTAAGAATGTGGTAGAAATTGTCACGAACGGTTGACATTTTTATATTGAAAAATACCGACAAAGCGCGGAAGGAGAGATCATGCTTGAACTTAATTAAAAAGGCCAGTAATAAATCTTCGATTCGATACACCCGAGGTTTGTATCCACTTGCTTCAAGAGTAACTTTCAAAGCTTGAAAAGAGTCCGCATCTACCGAAGTTAAATGTTCGAGTTTCTTTTCGTGGTCTTTTTGTTGTTCAATACTTGCAACTCCATAAAAAGAAGGAATGTTAACATTATTTCCAACAGCTCGGTCAACAAGTACTCGGCGTGGCATCTCCTCGTCGTGCTGTACTTGAGTAGAGGCGTCTTGACCATTTATATTACTGACAAAGAAAAACATTCTACCTTGAGGCTTGTTAGAGAGATCGACTGGAGATTCTTCTGTTTGTGTAGCAATCTCACGGTATCTTGGTGGCGAAGTTGGCGGCGGTGAAGGCATCGGTGGTAAATCCTCCTGAGTCATATTATGGTCAAGCATATTGCTTTCGAGCTCATGATTGTTGGCCTGTGCTGACCGTCTTCCAGCCCTAATCATGAGTAAACAGTGTAAAGTTTTATTATTAAAGAGAACACATTTCATACCTTTCAAATCGAGCGTTATCAGTTGGGACTACTTGAGAAGTGGCCAAACACGGCTGTTTGAGATTAATATTTTTCGGATAATGCCTAGGAACGTAACCGTTGTGGTTTGCATTATTGACAGCTTTGTTGTTAAAGAAATGAACTGAGCAAATGACTGAAGCTTTTGTTGGCTCCCAGTCCTTGCCATTTGCTTCTTTCCTCTTAACGAAACGCACCCACTTCTCTCTTCTTGTCTTGTCTTGTGGTTTGCTGGGGAAAGAGTGGAACTTCACGCTGGCAGGGGTATTCTTGTAGCTATTATTGCAACCATAAACGCAACAGTTTTTGTTGCTATTACTAAAACCCGACCTTTGGTTGGTCACTGCAGTTGGAAGGGACATGGTTTCAGTGATAATTGTGCCAAATACAGATAGTAACAAAGAGCACGCGAAAGTAGTCGAACACGTGCGTTCACAAATCGTAAACATTCGATGTAACGTCATCTGTGGACGTACATTGATTTTGAGAAACATTTTTAAAACCAGATTATCTATTTATCTACTATCCTTATAATTACGTTCAATGTACAAAAATTATTCATAAATAATGGTAGATTAGGAATCAAAAGGAATTATACCAAAAAGAGTTTCGTATAATTCGGTGGAATGCTTTGTTCATGACCTTCCTACACAAATCAATACAAAAAAGCTGAACGACTCATAAGGTTTGGCTTGCAGCAAAGACCACATTTGCGCTGCGAGACATTCCGCTCTTCCCTATTGTAAGTGTCATCATCAAGATAATAAAACCCACTTCTTACCCTTTTTTGATTTCATCACCCACTCAACCCAAACCAACATAAAAACTAAGATAAGACAAATTTCTGCAATCTATGCTTAAATTTAATAAGATTTATACCTTTTGATATCCAACTGAACTGAACTTACTGAAAAGATTGAAAACAAAACTGAAATGACAAATCAAGTGACAGAATACTAAACAGAGTCAACAACAACAAGCAAGATTGAAGAGATAAAACATTTATTTTCCTACTAAACCAGTTTTAAGATCACAGAAGTCAAAATAAAACAAGACAGATCAAATAAATCTTGTAACGTTATTTATGAGTAGGACTCACAGAGAAAATTTGTTGTAGTAAATCATGATAGTCTATTTATTTGATATTTAATATCTAAAAAATAAATGTAACCAGTCACAAAAATGATTCACTTGAGCATAATTTTTTGAAACTCACCAAAGAACAAAAACTTTCAAATACCTTTTTAAAACATTTAATCGAAAAAATCTTAATTTAAATTTCAAGTACGCAAGAAAACTTCAAGGCGTAATTTTGAAGGACAAAACATTCAATTAACATCTTCTTGTTGAATGCATTATCATAATATTTTTGTTGTTGTTTAATTTTATTTTACTTTTTTAAAAACTGTCCATTGTTCATCTTATCTCTCCTAATATGAACAATAAATTAAAAATCATGTGACCAGTTACAAAAACGGCAACCAGTTAGAAACTAACTAATAATTAATCTTTCTTCAAACAATGATTTAAAAAATTATATATAAAAACAATAAAAACCGCAAAAAACAATTGAAAAAACCTTTTGACTTTTCCCCGGCGAATTAGATAATGAAATATTCATAAATATTATATTGATTTTTCTCTAAAGATCAATCAACAAAAAGAAACTAAAAATGTACTAAACTCGAAATTTTGTCAAGAAAGTAAATTTAAAAATAAAAATAATATAAAAATAACTTAACATAAGAAAATTTGAAACCATTTTAAAAGCTCTTTGTCTTCTTGGAGGAGAATTGCCGAGGAAAATGATTACGTAAGGAAAAGCCACACCGGAAAAATAATGAATAAAATAAAATAAACTGCACTAAAAATGAACTTAAGCTCTCGAGTTCTGTTCTTCTTTTTTCTGGTTAAGTGAACATGTTTGGCTCTTCCTCTACTTCTTCTCAGTATCTTAATTTGATCACTTTTAGACTCTATGTATCTATTTACTATTTACTCTACCGAAATAAACTCGTCTAAAAGTCAAATTTACGATTAACAAATTCCAGATCATAATCAAATGTTATGCATAAATGATCGTTCAGCAAAGTTCACAAAATTTTCCTAGAAATTTGAATTTAAAATCAAAGAAAAATCTCCATAACTAGTGTGCCAAAATCTGATAAAGAAAACAATTCTCCCATGACAAATTCTGTCCAAGATCTTTCCGACATGATAAACCATCTTTCTAGGGAAATTTCTCTCTCAACTTAATCCTTTAATTAATCAAACAAATTTTTTGGGTCAATCATATTTCTATTCATTGAGAAAAATTAAAAAATTCAAATTTAGGGATGACCTTTTGAAAAATAAATCATCGACAAAATATAAATGACGTAATTTAGATCCTGAAACTGAGATGAGGCTGTCTATTCATAAATACAGCGATAAAAAAATGAAAACGAGATTATTAAAATACCTTTTATATTAACATTTTTTTGGAAAACTTCCACAATCAGTTAGTTTCATAAACTAGAAGTTAAGTAGTAAACATGAAAAAATGTAGACAATTAAAAAGTGTCATTTAAAAACAGAATTTTCAGAAAACGCAGCAATTTTGCAGTTCATAAACTAAAACTATTGCAAAACCACCAAGTTGGTTCATTAAATAAATCGTTCATAAATAAAATATAACCTGTATTAAACTACAATTTTGCCGAGTTAATGTTTTCAAACTGAAAATATAGCAGATCACAAAAAAAAATTGAATTCTATTCATAAATAAGGCGATCCTTTAAAAAATAGTGAAAAGAAACCTGTCTAAATGAAGTGTTGAATAAAAAAATCAAATTAAAAATTCATCAACAAGTAGATATACAAATTTTTAAAATTATGAAAAGGGCTTTTCATAAACAGGATAACCATTTGAAAAAAACGTGCAGAAGTAACGGAGATAACTAAACCATCAAGCAATATATAAAAATGTAGCCAATCACTAATTGTAAGTACTATTCATAAACAAGATTGCCAATTGCGATACAAAGTAGCAAAAAATACAAAAAAATGTAGCCAAATTACCTTTCAAAGACATATGCAATCAAAGTGAGAAATAGAAAAGTAGCCAAAACAACAAAAGGAAAACACAAATTACATACAACACTCTCTACACATTCAAACACACAAAGAAATAGTTACAATGTAACCAAATAATAATTCAACAGACACACAACCAAATAACATGCCACTGAAAGGGTTAATTAGTTCATTCCCTTTCTCGTTCTCACATAAATACAGGGTGCAAATAAAATCATGCGAAAAGAAGAGACGAAAGAGATGTAATCACGACTGACTGAAGAGCAAGTAAAAAAAGCACAAAAAACAAACAAAAATAAATAAACACATTTCACACAAACAGAAAACGCGAATGAATGCACAAAACAAAACAAAAAAGGCCGAAGATGAAGAACAAAAGAGAGACAACAAAATGACGCCCGGCGCCATCACAATCGGAGGGCGCCATACCTCCGGATACAATGACGCCTCACTACTACTACTACTCATTATTACTAGTAGTGTGAATGATCGATACAGAGCGCCCCATTACGTCACTTATGAATAGTACTTAATTACATAACTAATTACTTAACATATTACATAATAAATAATCACCCTGTATCCTGTTATTTTGTCTCCCTGTTCAATCAGACAAATATTAATAATACGACTTGAATCAACAGTCTGTCTGACTTGTATTTGTGTATTAGTTTTTGAATAGTTCAAAAGCCTCTTTTTCAATGAATAATAATTGTTGCGAGTTGAAAACAAATTCCTGAGGAATCCCTCTTTCAAAATAACAAGGTGTTCAAAAAATCATTGATTTAAAAAAAATAAAAACCTTTTTAAGAAATTTGAAACGAAAACAAAACATATGAATAATCTACTTGATAAAAACCGAAAATTCCTAAAAATCCTTGTCATAAAATTAATTTAAAAAAAACCATTTAAAAATAATCATCTTCAAAATTCAAGTCAATCTAAATTCACACAATAAATTTCTGAAACCAAGCAAAATGTAACTAAATTCTAACAAAACCAAACAAAAAGTAGCAATTTGAAGAAATTCAAGTATTTTTCTACTAAAAAAATTGTTTAAATAAACCTTTTATTTAAAGTTTCGATTCTACAGGATTATTACAATATAGATTCAAATTGAATTTTTAAAATGCAACATTGTAGCAAATCTTTTTGAAATATAACCTTTGAATAAGAAGCAATTCATTTTCCAGATTATGAAATTAATATAACGAATCAATAATTGTAACAAAATCCCATAAAAATGTAAATTTGAAATTAACTGCTACATTGTACACTGCGCGACACTCAAGTTGCCGATTTGCTGTGGCGCGCGTTGTGCTTGAATTTTTTTGCTTAACTTTTGACTTCCATAATTTAATAATTACTCGATCAATTTTGTTTTTATTTTAACTTATTGATACAATGACATTTCTATTTAATTGGCCAGTACATAATTTGAAGAAATATTTTATCTTCAATCGATTTTACTTAATCAAAATACAAATAACAAAATAACAAGATTTAAAAGAAGAACGATTCAATCGAATAAAATTACATAATTGACACTAGAAAAGAAGGGCAAATGGTAATAAAAATTGGTGAAGGATATTGTCATACCTTTATGAGTAGTATATGGAGAGTATAAATCATTTCAATCTACGATTACAGTGTCAGTTAGTTTGGTTTCGCCGTTGTTCGTTTTCTTGAGTAACTTTGCAGGATTCATTGTAATCCGTGCCACAGTTTGAACACCCATTTTTACACGTTTGGCAATCTATTCTGGCGTAATTATCTTTGATTTGAGCGCTGGAGTTAGTTCCAATAGATCTCTTACCAAAATATCATCATTGCTGAGATCTTAGCATTTGATCTCAAATGAACTCGTTACTAGCTTGTTATTTGAGACGATGAAAATTTACCAAAACGATACAATTCGGTGAGATATTGAATAAAGACAGACACAACAGTCCAATGTGGGTGATTTATAAACAAAAAATCAAAACAAAAGACCTTTCTGATAGGACGTAATCGAAAATTAAAAAACAAAATAATATTTTTGAAAATTTAGACTTTTTGTAGAAAGGATTTTATATTAATTAATTATCTAAGTAATACATCAATTTTTTACATTAGTTTTACTAATTACTAGTTAGAGGATCAATGAAAAAATATTCATTAAAATTGATCAAGTAATTATAGAATTATGGAAGTCAAAAGTTTAGCAAAAAATTCAAGCACAACGCGCGCCACCGCAAATCGGCAACTTGAGTGTCGCGCAGTGTACCAAATCTAAGAATACTGTAACCTTCTAAACAATTATACCTTCAGTATTTAACTTTAAAATAAATCTCTATTCAACCTATTCAGTAACGCTAATTTGCTACATTTGTATCAAAATGTTTATTTTACATTTAAAAATATCAAATAGAAAGAAAAGTTTGATGCAACAAGTATAGTATCTGGTGCGCGCATAATGTTTCTATTTTTAGCTCACTACCACTACTACATATGCATGAGTATATTTGCACCAGAAAATGCACTAGCGCACGTACGTGCGCATGCGCAGACCAACTTCAATTGCTCACCCTGCGTCACAACACAGTATAATTCAAACAAACAAAAACCAGGTTAAGTTGGGTTATCGATTCCAGACGCAAAGTCAGGAGGGAAAAAATACGCAGACAAAATCAAATTAAAAATCAAATGACGTCATTCGTTGACACATAGTACATAGTAGAAGAATAATTTTGATTGAACATAAATGCGCATGCGCACACAAATTTCCGCTTACGTCTATTTTAACCCAATTTTTATCAAAAATAAAAGATGAGTGTGCACATATAAAGTAAAAAAAGCCGTATATAATTTATAATAACTATTTAATTAACGAAATGAAAGTGACAAAAAATTTTAGGATCACCCAGTTTTTATCAATTATGGTCTACTCATCATTAAATGTTATGTCATACTATTAGGCTATCAAGAAAATTTCCCATAAATGCCCTCTCATGTCTAAATTACAGAAATTCCGTAAACAATTCTCATTACCTTATAAACACAACCACACACACACAGGTCTGGTTTCGATTAAATTTTTGCTACTTTCTGTTGGTAATATTATGTTACGAATCTAACAAACTAACTAAATATAACCATCCGGAAAAAGTGAGGATATTTTTAGATCCTGTACAGAGAGACAGTACACACATTTATTATTCCATTTGTAAGAGAAAAAGAAAGTCTTTCTGGTTAATATAAAGAAAATGGAAAAATACCAGAAAGCCCACAAGTCTTTTAATAGTAAAACCCGTACACAAAATAAAAAGATTAATTTGTGTCTATTTTTTCAAAGAGACATCACTAAAGGTTAAGCCAACCACGAAGGTTGTGAATGAGGGTGTATGAATGATAAATGAGATAAACAAGTTTTAAAAGGCCAACTAATGTCGAAATAGTCTAAATTAAAATATTGCGAAAAAACATGAAATGTTTTTTTTGAAAATAATACGAAAATTAGTATAACCGTTTTCAAGAAGTACTGAATTCAACATTGGAAAAAAATCTTTCTGAAAATATATTTCAATTAAAAAACCTTTTTATAAAGAAATAAAGAATCGAAAAAGTTAAAACTAGTTAAAAATGTATAAAAATAATCAAAAATTAAAATAACCAGTTATAAATTCCTGGAATGATCTCTTCTAACAAACAAAAACAAACTACTTATAAAGATATCATCAAAGAAAGTGTCCAGAAAACATACTAAGAAATCCATGAGAAAATTTCCAGAAACATTTTGAAAACTAATAAAAAATATAAACCTTTTTTCATTGTGCTAATCGAACCAGACGGAAAAGAAACAAAATAAAAAACAAAATTCTTACTGTTCCGCATCAATGTTCAATTACTTCGCGAGAAACTTTCCGAGAAATATCCAATCAAAAATGTTCCCAATAAACATTTTTGAAACCCAGAGAAAAAGAAAGACGTTTGCTTACCTATTAAGAAAAAATGAAAAGTTAGAAATCAATTAAAAAAAGAATTCAAATGAAAATTATATTGAAAATAAAACCCAATAAAAAAAATTAACCCACTAAATTCAAAAACAATTTAATTTTTACCTTTTAAAATCAAGCGAACTGGTAAGAATCTAACTCAAACTTGACTCAAATATGAAACAATAAGAACTAAAGCGTTAATTTTATTTTATTAAAAACCATTTATAAAGAAGAATTATGATTCACGTTAATATACCTTGAATATACGGATTTAAATATCAACCAAAAAACTACTTCTAAAACAATTTTCTAAAACAAACAAACATCTTAACCCATTCAAGGTCATTTGTATGGCAAGCAACAAGTCCTTAATAAATCACCCCATAAAACCTAACACAGTAGGTTAACAACCTAACCTAACGTACATATCAACAAGTCACAACAACAAGCACAACATCACGTAGTCCAATTTTCCCTCTTTTCTTATATAACACATATATACGAGATCACATATTAGATCAAAACAAAAGTTTCCCTACAAACTGAACCATTCATAAAATACGTAACAAACCAAAGAATTTTGCTCAATCCTAATAATAAATCGCAATAATCCAATCCATCTCTCTCCCTCGAGACCCCCACCACAAATAGACCAACTGTGTTTGTTTGTTTGTTAACCCCCAAAAGTCCATTTCTGTACACTTTTCCATCATTTCAAAAACTCCCATGGAGATAATTACAATTCGATATCATCTCTCACAGTAATAATAACACCAACAACCTATCTCTGGGGTTAACAACACCTTTGTAGCCATCTATCTATCTATTCCAAGGTGTAACATATAATATACAATGTATACTTGTTTTTGTTATTGTGGCTTGATGTCATCTACTCAAATATATTGGGTGTCCCCGTAAAAATAAAAATTAACCCCATAATTCCCGTTACTTATTTCTTTTTTGTGAACCACCCAATTCTTCTTCAGTCAAAACAAATCTAAAATTAACCCCTTCTTGATCTATCTGGCAGTGATTCAACGCACCCAGTCAGTCACAGTAGTCTGGAGATTTAAATTTGTTTGTCTGATCTTTTCATATATAGGGTGACTAGTACAAAAATACAGAAAATTCACATTCGACTTTCTGAATTTAATCTAAATATTGAATCACCTTGTATGAATCTTCTTATAAGAATGAACAAACAGAAAAGTTCATTCTTAGGTTGACGCAATGTAAGACTTAACAAAAACAAGATTTGCGAAAACACGATCAAAATAAGATACATTGTAGCACACAATTCTGCGCATGCTCAGAAGAATTTAGAAAAATACATAATATAAGATAACCTTTTAAAATTAACTATTTTGCTTACTACTAATTTTAAATTTTATTAATTCGCATATACTAAAAAATAGATTTCAAATTATTCATAATCCAAGTGCAAAAACAGATTTAATGATCAAGATAGTGATTAAGATTTTTGCAACGATAAGACGTTCTCTTTTCGCCATAAAAAAATAAAAATCTACGCACGCGTGCACACACAAAAAGTACATCAAGTGCATCGCGAATTAAAATTAACCCTTTCAGTCCGACACGGCAGATCATGTTGGGATTTTTTATTTAGCTCAATATCATGCCCAACAAGAATTCTGTATAGTATTTCGGTTGGGTAATGTGTCAAAGTCGAGATATTATCAAAAATGTTTGAACCAAAAAGTTGTATTGAAATGTGTTGAGTTTGACTCTGTGTTCTTTGTCACGTGATTAATCTCGCTGGCCAGTTTGAACTGTGGAAGTAGGCAAAAAGTGACTTTTGCACTGCTCTAGAGTCCGAGCGGGAAGAATCCGTACCGCTACTTCGAATGCCCCAAAATGGGTCTAATCAACTTTGTATCTAACTTTTTAGTTTAGAATATCAATGTTAGACGTATAAATGATAAAATATTCAAATATTAGGTCAATCTAAGTAATATTGCTAATCCAATGGACCGTGTGTTTGAGGGGATCAAAACTCAAAACATTTATTTTTCAAAAAACACGACTTTTGATCAGATAAGATGGGCTCTGGTAAATTTGATGGTTATTTGTGCTGGTTTATTAGTTGAAATTGCTAAAGGACACATCAATGAATAAATCTGATAAATTAAATAACAGGAAATATGGCAAAAACCTCAAAATATAATATCTCAAAGTAGCGGGAAGAATTCTTCCCGCTCGGACTGAAAGGGTAAAAACGAATCAACATAAGCTGATTATCACTTTCTCCATCTCGAACGTACCAATATGTTATTTTATAGTGTAAAAATTTAATAGAAAAATGCGCATGCTTAAACTACTGAATCATTTTTCAATAATTAACCTTTTTGTAATACTGAATCGAATCTAAACAATAAAATTCAATGTTTTCTAAAAAGATTATTAAAAATAGCACCAAAATATTGAAAATACGCATGCGCTCTCATAAAAAGTACATCACAAATATCACGAATATTGAAACGAATAAAAACAAGAGAATTTCACCATTTACAACTCGAATTCGTACGAATAATGTAATAACAAATTATTTATGGAATGAAAAATGATTTAGCCAATAGGAATTCTCATGCGCAATACCATAACTGAATTTTAACAACCTATGCGCATAAACAAAGAATATTCAAATGGAATATTTAAAAATTTAACCTTTTAAAAAATTCGATTCGAAGATATCGATTTAACAACTTAAAATTAATATAGATTTAAAACAAATTAAAACAAATATTAATATTAGCAAAATTGTTTTATTTTTAAAAAATTCTTGAAATTTCGGGGAACCTTTTAGAATACCGTAGTTAGACATTTTTGAGTAATCTCTCTAATACTTTCAGAAAAATCTTTAAATATTTAATAAAAATTAATCTTTTTAAACATATTATTTTAAAAATAAAACAGATAAAACCTTTTGTTAGACACGAAACAAATCTTCCAAAAGACGGTAAAACATAATTCGAAAACAATCAAATTTCAAATCAAATCAAATTCCCTAATTTTAAATCTTTAAAAATAAAACCATTGAAATTTTCTTTCCAAAACTTATAAATCAAATTTCAAAATTAAATAATCCCGAAAAATTTATTCAAAAATAACGTCAACACCATCATCATCACTAGTACCAAAATTGACCTCATTGCACAAAAGAAGTGTGACCTTTAATATCATCATATTTGATTGTGTTGTTGTGTTGTTGTTCTCTGTTATTGTTACCATGTTGTCATTCTGTCCGTCCGTTCCTTCCATACAAGCACTTTCATATATATAAGCACAAACACAGAATATATGCGTACGATCACAGCAACAGGTTACAATAATAATCACACAATCACAGACATAGGTAAACCCCCTCTTCTTATATATAAAGAATACAGAGTGATTCAATGTTGTTGTTATTTTTAAGAAAGTAAGGTAGAATGTTCAAGTTAATTTCACTATAGAACGCCCGGTAAGTTTGATCGAGAGGGAGAACGTCCAACTAAGAAGAAGAAGTAGGTATGAACTTAGAAGTCAGTGGCCTTCGATTGCTGCTTTCGCGCCATTCAACTTGTTCGTTCTTTCACGTTGTACATTAGTTCGGTCTGTGTCTGTGTCTGTCTGTGAGCATCACTCACTTGTTCGGTCATTCTCCAAAAAGACGAACTATCTATACAGGGTGACTCTAAGGAAGAACCACTCCTAGTATACGAGCGCTCGTTCATTAAATAACACCAAAATTCTTATATACACGAAAATGTATTAAAATCTATCGAGAATGTAAGTAAAAAATAAAAGGAAAAAAACTTTTTAAAACTTCTAATGCAAAGCCTTAGACAAAAAAAAACACTCAATCGTGCGGACTTTTCTTTGAAGATGATGATGATGAAGTATAAGAAGTAGAAAATTGAGAAGTTGAAGAAAAGGGAGACTTGTTACTTTGTTTTGTAATTGTTGCTATTCTAATAAAAAAAATCTATTCAAGAATCAAATCAACTAAACATCTCAAAACAAAACAAGTAATGAATGTTAATTACAAATTAATAAATGTTTTGTATAACCTTTTTAATGGAAATCAAGATGGTCAAAATGGTGGAACAGAAGAAAATATTCACAAAATTTTTTGAATAGAAAAAAAGTATTTTTTAAATTTATAATCAAATAAAATAATTCCAATAAAACCTTTTTGAAAAAAATTTGAATAAAATCTCAACCGAATATCAAATGGATAAATTTTAATTGTGCATTTATAAGAATTTTCACTTTATCAAATACGATAAAATTAAAAATCTAAAGTTTAGAAAATACAAGAAAACCCCTAAATTTTAAATAATTAGAAAACCTTTTCTAAAATCGGATTGGATTTCCTACTAATAAAAAATGACCAAAACTTTATGAAAAATAAAATATGAAAATCAATAACATTTTATAAGAACATCCAACAGACTTTTTTTATTAACTATTTTTTTCAATTTAAAAGCGCATGCGTAGTTTTGATTTTAAAAATAAATCGACTCTTTGCTACAATGTATCAATAATTAAATAACTGAATAAATAATAAAAATAACCTTTTGAAAGCTCGATTGTATTTTCCGTGGAACAAAAACAGTATGAATACGTCTTATACGAATGATTCTAGATAAAAAGTTTGATTCTTTGTATTTACCTTCCAAGTATCTTTAAATTTTGGGGGTTCGGAATCGACCCGCCCCCAAACTTCCACCCCCACCTTTACCCTACCTGTCGCCACTAGTACAGTACAGTACACACCGAGACAATACAAACAATGTCTTGTCTGTGTTTGCATTGTCCGTCTGTCCGTCCTCTGTGTCCTGTCAATTTGATTTGATTCTCACGCGATTATTACTCCCCGAGCCAGACAGACATGAACAGACGAGCACACGAATTTTACAGGGTGATTCAGTACTCACTTATCGGACCATCAACTTTAATGCACACTCAAATAGTAGTAGAAGTGCAGTGTGTGCCAGTACCCCCTCTCATCATGTGATTGATGTTGAATGTTGAACATGAATTTGCATGAGCATCGATTCGATCATCATCGCATCGCAGTACTTTCGCACAATGAACCAACTCAACAAAGGAACAAATAAATCTACAGGATGCTCACGATTTATCTAAATCAAACATTCTATTGTGCAAACTAATCTATTTAACAAACAAACAAACAAATAAAAATAATACAGAATACGCACGCAAACATTATCGTAAACAAACGAATGGTTATCGCGAAACAATAGGAAAATATCACTTTTAAAAAACGCTATTGTTTGGAGATAATCCTTCTTTTGTTCAGAAAATAGAAAATAAAGATATTTACAAAACCAAATAAAACAAGAATATTTTCATGCAGATTACTCAAAATCTACTGTTTTACAAAAAAACGTTTACCTATTTTATAAACAAAACCATTAAAATCTTAATTCTAATCCATTCAACTCTTTATTTTCTTTTGTCTATTAAAAAAACCATTAAACTATGAATTCTAATGAACTTGACTTTCTAATAATATCTTTAATAACAAACCATTGAATTAAGCTCGGTTTTACTCAAACTCTAACTGTTCATTATCTAAATTGTCTAGTGCTAAATCTAATCGAAAAATTATATTTAAAATTATTATAAAAATCAATTATTGTTTTAATAATAACCTTTTTATATTCATCATTCTTTAAAAATCCACCCAAAAACTAAAAAAGAATAATGATAATTCAAAATATATTTCAGACAAAACAAAACTTGAAGATGAACCAAAGAGAAAAAACAAATAAATAGAAGAAGAGAGGAAATGACTTCGAACTTTTTCTGCGTCAGACAAAAACCGAAAATACATTCACTCACCCAGACAGGAAAATTAACTCAAAGGAAAATTATTCTTCTTCTTGAACTACATTTACAGAATGTTCTGCAATAAAAATCAAAAAATATTCATTTCTTTAAAACATGATAAAATTGTTTAAAATCACCCAATACCCGTTGAAAGGTATCACGAATCTGAAATAGACATAGAGCAAGCAAGCAATATTCATTCATTCACTGTCTGACAGTCTCATCGAGAGAATATTCTTGCAATACATGATTGATCGATTGCTGCTGCACTGCACTCGTAAGTAAAACAAGAAAATGAATATAAAGAAGAAGAATATTATTATACAAACACAGACAAAAGAGATGAGCATTCATTTAGTAGTCTGCAATTGTTGAAGAGAATTCGTAAGAAAATTCCGAGAAAAAAAACCATTTAAAATATTATAAATTGTTTTTCAAAGGAAATATTCGTGAAACCAGAATATTCTTTCAAGAATCGTAAATCTTACTAACCTATTAGTCGATTGATGATGATCATATATTTTAAATTCCACCCTGTACGCGTAATTCATTGATAGCTTCTTCTTGTCTCCCTTTTTGTGTCCCTCGTTTCTGTCTGGCGCGTCTCATACAAGATTTATTAACCCTTTCAACCTCAAATGTGCGGTTTCGGTGGTGGTGGTGTGTTCGGTTCATTGAGCGCTCAAATAAGCGAGAAAAGAGACAGAAAGAGATAGACAGTCGAGACGAGACAAGAATCGTGAGGTTGAGGTTACAAACTTTCAGTGGGATTGGGTGGTTCGTATGAATTTTGTTATTTTAGGTTTGTAATTTTAAATTCTAACATCTAACTTGCTAATAACATCTAACATCTAACATCTAACTTACCACTAACATCTAACATGCCACTAACATCTAACATAACACTAACATCTAACTTACTTCTAACTTCTAACTTCCTAACTTCTAACTTACCACAAACATCTAACATCTAACTTACTACTAACTTCTAACTTCTAACTTCTAACTTCTAACTTCTAACATCTAACATCTAACTTACCACTAACATCCAACTTACCACTAACATCTAACTTGCCACTAACATCTAACTTACCACTAACATTTAACTTACTTCTAACATCTAACATCTAACTTACCACTAACATCCAACTTACCACTAACATCTAATTTGCCACTAACATCTAACTTACCACTAACATCTAACTTACTTCTAACTTCTAACTTACTACTAACATCTAACATCTAACTTACTACTAACTTCTAACATCTAACATCTAACATCTAACTTCTAATTTCTAACTTCTAACTCTATTCTTTATTATAATTCTCTATATTATACATTTTAATCACTTCTATTTCTAATCCATTCTATTGTCCCCATGCCCAAATCTCATTGTTCCGGACCACCCTGTCGCTTTCGTCACTTCCTTCGCACACTCTCAGACTTAAAACTGTGTCTGTCTGAGTCTGGTCGCGACTTTTATTACAAACAAACAAACACAAACACACACCAACGTTTTATGACCTCGTTTGTTGTTTGTGTTTGTTGAATCAGCAAAGATTTTCTTCTCTTCTTCAAAGTTTTACAATTTATAATACAAACCACCCTGTATTTTTACTACACTACATGAATGTATGGTGTTATCGGAAGAAGAGAGCGGGGGTCGTTCATAAAGTTAGTTATCTTAAGTATTACTATAAGTGGCATATATATTTTAGGGGGATTTCGAGTTGAGAGGAAGAAATCGATTTGATTAGTGTTTTCTCTAGTGTCGGTGTCTGTCTGTGTATGTTAAACGTCGCATTACAAGTAGTAATGAGATAAGTCCGAGTAATCAGTTCTCTCCCCAAGTTCCGACTGACAGACAGACAGGGTGATTCATAAATTACGTTACGTAATACTATACTTATAATAGAGAGGATCATTTTAACGAGCCACCCTGTGTTCACACATTAACGTTCTCACATGACCACATTCCGAGAATGTTTGACATTTTTCCCTTTGCTCTCCAACTTTACTCTATCTATCTTTTATTCGTTATTATTTTTGCTGCTGTTTACTGCTGTTGCTGTTTGACCGTGCACGGTGGTGAGAGGTGACCAAAGGTGACTAAAGGTTAAGTGAGGTGAGAGAGAAGGACAACAACATTAATATATTTGATTAAGCTAAATCGAGCATTTTGGGGTAAAAGCACGTTTGTACAAATCTGGATTAAAGTAAAGTATACTATATTTGTGAATGAGTTTGAATGAGTGGAAAGATATTTTTATCTAATTAGATCAAGTTTAGCATATAAATAAATTTTTCAAAAATAAAAATATTAAATATTTTGAATTAATAAAAAATTGAAATAACCTTGTATCAAACTACATCCATATCTCGCAAAAAATGAAAATTCATAAATAAAGTAACTCTATTGGATTATAAATGCATAAGAAAAATTAAATTTAG
Source organism: Rhizoglyphus robini (assembly GCA_023373905.1). Taxonomy (NCBI): domain Eukaryota; kingdom Metazoa; phylum Arthropoda; class Arachnida; order Sarcoptiformes; family Acaridae; genus Rhizoglyphus; species Rhizoglyphus robini. Next base: position 43,426 of record JAKIJQ010000316.1, on the reverse strand, counting down.
AAAACATTGATTAATTTGAAAATCTATCAACCGATATTATCAAAATTCGTGCATATCTCAAATTTCAAATAGTTGTTTTGTAAAAACCTACCCTATCACATGAAAATTTCAATTAATACAAAAATATTTTTATATAAATCAAAAATAAAAAATATTTAGATCAGATTACCTTTTATAATTCCCATTTTTGCCTCAATGGGTTAAATATTCCCACGCACCCAAAATTTTGCCCGTTAAATAAACAGTTGCATTGTGAAAACCAACTCAAGCACTAAAATCCACACAAAAATATTTCACTAATTTAAACATAAAGTAAAATAATAACCTTTTTTAAAAAAATGACAGACACAAGTCGGATAAAGCTATTCATAAATAACGTAGTATGTTTATGTCCTTAAATAATTTTTAAAAAATCTCATAAACTCAATTTCCAGTCAAATAAAAGTTGTTTTGTAAAAACCAACCAAATCCCTAAAATGTTCTTAAACTTTCAATAATTAAAAAATTTTAAAAACACATAATTAGATTACCTTGTAAAAAAGTCCGAATCAACTAATTAATGAGCTATTCATAGACAGCATAACCTTTAATAAAACATTTGATTAATCACCGATCCAAAAATATAACACACACAAACTTTGATTTAACCACAGGCACCATCTGTCTCTGAATGGGTTAAAATCCCACGCACCCAAATTAACCAAACACAAAAAAGTTTCCATGTAAAAACCAACAACAGAACACAAAACCAACACTTAACCCCTGCACGTCAAATGTCAAGTCTAATTAGTGAATTAACACACACACAAAAGTGAGACCCAAAACGAACCACAATGGGTTAATCAACCAACCAACACTAGACACTCGTAATTGAAATTAATCGTTGTCTTCTCCTCGTCATGTACAAAATGACCAAAACCAAAATGAGACTGTTTTGTTTCCATAGACAGACATCTCTCGATGATGAATGATCGATTTATCTGTGCAATTATCGCACAGAGGGGCCATCCACAGACACCATCACACCCCATCCAGACCCATTAGTGTGCAGTAGTACGTATAGGGTCGCTAATGACCCCAACACACTACCAACACACTAAAAGGCTATAATTACAAACAGGCAAACTGACCACACAATCAAACATTGTTTGGGTGCACCATAAAAAATCCCCAACCCCTTAACTCATTCCATGCCACCCTTCGCACGGGGCTACAGCTCGAACCATACAACCTAGCGACTTGAAAATTTAGGAGCATATACATCAAGATGGGGGTATTTGGGGAAGGTACCTGATTTGTTCCAATTGGAACTTCGGTGGAAAAGTTAAATGTACCACCCTTTTTTATGATTGTAAACGATTCTACTCGTCAATCTGATCATTTTGATATATCACATGCCTGTGCAAATATTTCAAGTTCCGCCGGAAATCCTGGTTCCAAAATTCCAAAAACCAGAAACATGGCCCGTGGACACCAGAAAGTTTGACCAAGTTATTCTACTGAATTTTCTGAGAATTTTGATGTCCATCTCAACGCATTTGGCCAACGGGAAGGCAGTGAACTGAATTTTTAAAAATAAATTGAAATTATATTTTTTGTATCAGATTAGGGCGCGCGGACTGCAGTTGAACTGTCTTTGTATAAAAGCTAATTGAGAGAGTTTGATATGATCAAATATGCACTTGGGTATACCAAAATGCTCATACGGTTGTATAGAAAATTATGGAGTAAATTAATTTGGTATCTAGGACCGAATTCTGGTTAGGATCCTGGTCCAAAATGGATTCAATGCCAAAAATCATGCCATATAGCAATGTAAATTACCAAGATGCTCGTACGGTTGTATAGAAAATTATGGAGTAAATTAATTTGGTATCTAGGACCAAATTCTGGTTAGGATCCTGGTCCAAAATAGATTCAATGCCAAAATCATGCCATATAGCAATGTAAATTACCAAGATGCTCGTACGGTTGTATAGAAAATTATGGAGTAAATTAATTTGGTATCTAGGACCGAATTCTGGTTAGGATCCTGGTCCAAAATGGATTCAATGCCAAAATCATGCCATATTGCAATGTAATATACCAAAATGCTCGTACGGATACATAGAAAATGATGGAGTAAATTAATTTGGTATCCATGGCCAAAATCTGGTTAGAATAATTATCCGGTTCGGTTATCAAAGTGAACTCTTGACCTTATCCAATAGTTAAATGGTCCAGAAAAAATCCTAAAACACACTTTAGGCATGCCCAATAGTTGCATGGGCCAGATAAATATCAAAATCCACCTCTGTACATAACCCATTATTTGTTTGATCCAAAAAACCAATAAAATCCATAAAACTTTTCGTTATTACAACATAGATGTCAAATAACTAACATATACACGCATAAACAAACAAATGGCTGCCGGTAGTACACGCTGAAATAATCTTACATAGACCAACCAAATAATCCACGTTGAAATTGCCTCGAGAGCGAGAACAACACTGATTTTGCTATTTTCTTTTTACATGCAATCACAAACGCCTACACATAAAAATTCTTTTAGTTAAAAGTTTTTTTATTTAGTTGGGTTTGTGTCCTTCAAATGAACATGTCTTATAAAATGTGCAGAATTTATTTAAATAAAATTTTGTTAAATTTTATTTAAATGAAAACTTTGTTAAATTTTAACTTGTGAATATGTGCTTGTGTTAAATTTTTGTACGTTGAACTAATGTTATTAAATGAAAATTACTATGGCTCCCAAAAAGAAAACAAATTTGAAGACAGACGTCAACAACGCTTCATCAAGCAAAACAAAATCAACAATCGGTATTTATAATTTATGACGAGATTTTTTTTGATAAATGACATTTTTCTTAGATTCTTTGAAAATTGACAATTTATTATCAATGAATCAACCAAGACTAACAACTACAATCGAAGAAGTTTTATCGACAGGTATGTGATTTTACTGTATTTTTATTTTAGATTTCTATTTAAATGAAAATTCGTTTTCATTCACAACTGAACCTTTTAAAATTACTATAATAAACGCTAATTTTTTTTAATCAATAAATTTTATCGGTTTGACACTTAGGTTTTAATTTATTATTATATTTGACCATATTTTAAAATTGTAAATGTATTATAATTGCCAACTAAATTATTTAAAATTTTTGTATTGAACTTGAATTTTTGACTTTAATAAATTTTATCGATTGAATATTTGGTTTTTATTTATTATTATTATATTTGACTACTATTTTTTTAATTTTTGCTAAATCATAAATTTATTAAAATTAACAACAAAACTATTCAAAATTTATGTACTAAACGTTAACATTTTAAATTTATTTGTTAGCAACATTTGATTTGGTTTTTATTTTATAATTTATAAATTATAGGATCCGAAAATAATGAATTTCAAATAGTTGAATCAGCCAATGATGTTATCGATATACCCGATTCAAGTGAAGAATCCATTAAAACTGAATCCAGCTCTTCTAAACAAAGCTTTCCACGAGTTATTCCAATTTCCAAAAGTAAAATTTATATATATTTTTAAAAAGGCAATTTTGTAATATTTAATTTTAAATTTTTAGATTTTTTCAGACAGTCATAAGACTTGGACACAAATTGATGAAGACTTTCGTGTTGTAAATGCAGCAATCAATCAGGTTCATTCTTCGCTAAATTTTGGAGGAGTTCAATGCGTGGCCATCGACACGGCAGCAATTATTTTCGCTCACCACCAACGCCCATCGAATTGGAATCGTAGTTGGATTCATAAATTTATGCGATCTGGAGATCAATATTATGGCGAAAGCTGGAATCTTATTGTTGACCGAATGCGTAGAGACCAAATTCCCGAAAATAAAATTCCAAATCCACAATTCCTTTTAACAAGAGAGTTGGTTTCTAACACCAAAATGCACTTTACGCAAACACAAATTCATTATTTTCGAGAACCACCATTGGTAGGAATTAGATCTGATAAGGTAATTTTTTGGTTGTATAATTTTTATGATTCTATAATTATTTTTTTTAAGAATTGTGTCCGAAATCATTTGGCTAAACTTTTCTCGCACTGTAATTACGGAATTATTATTTCAGGGCAAATTGCCCGAGCTGTGATTCAAGATTCCGGATCATTTTTTTCTTTTTGATTCTCATGCAATTAATTCTCGCGGCGAACATGATCCTGCTAATGGAAAAGCAACTGCTTTTTGGACATTTTCATTCGAAAAATTTATTGAAAAATTATATATGATGCTCAATAACGGTGGTGGAAATGACCCAAATTATAGAAGTGACCAATTTTCTATTGACCCAATTCAGATAAAGTTTCCTACGAAACCCCCAAATTGAAGATACTCAGTTTGGAAACTTAAATGAAGATTTATACATGACTTACATGAATGATTATTATGAGAACATTCAGAGTGAAGAACGTTCAGAAAATGAATCAGATACTTTTTCAAATAGTGAACTCGAACCAATCGAAAAATTGAACCAAACAAAGAAAGTCTCAAAAGGTAAATTTTGTTGTAAAATTAAAATAAATATTTACTAAAATTTTTAAAAATTTATAGATTGCGATTTAAACAAATCAAAGGAAACAAGATTTTCATATTATCCGAAATATTCAGCGCCAAAACGGCAAAGTTTGCGAGTTAAATCACAAGAAAAAATAGATGAAATGAAAAGTGATTTTAAAAAATTGCTTGAATCAGGTAAATTTTTTTTATTAAACAAAAAGGACAAAATGCATTGCAGTGAAGCATCCAATAATCATGCATTAGAGGAAATTTATATTATTTTACTTACACAGCCATTGCACCGAGTACTCTCAACCTATTTTAACGTTGGATATATTGAATTAAATGTAAATTCATAGTCTAAAAACTATTGAAGCACTTTTTTTAAATATTTTCGAAAGTTCTCTGTACCACGGTTGCATAAGTAAAATCGTATAAATCTCCTCTAATGCATGACTATTAGATGCTGCACTGCAATGCATTTTATTTTATTTTAAATAAACCCTAATTTATTTGTACATTATTTTTAGGAAGTGAAGCGGACGAAGAAGATAATTCAGAACTTGCATGTAGCTCTGATTATCGACCATACAAACGTGGAAAACAATGGGAATGCATTGGTTAGTTTGTGAATATTTATTTATATAATATTCTAACTTTAACCATTAAAATTAAATTTTTTAGATTCAAGCCAAATTAGCCGTGATAAAAGTTCTCAATTATCTTTGGAATCAGTTTTCTCAGAAGAGAATTTATTTCAACTTGGTAAATTCATATTATTTTTCGAGTATAATATTAATTAAATTTTTATTTTAGATAGTAACAGTGATTTTGGAATAGCTGAATTAACACAACCAAACAAATCGATAAATCAATCTTTCTTTCAATCTCAAAACACAAACAAGAATGTTACTTTTATGGACAATAGTTCAGGAGAAGAATCTGAAATTGGTAATAATTTTTTAAAAATTTTGTCATTATTTTAAAAATAAATTTTTAGATTCTGATGTCTATAGAGAATTTGATTCTGATGATGATCCTTCAGCTGATTCATGTAGTGAAGATAACTTGGAAACCGATAAGCAAGAAAATTCTCGTTTATTGTACGCTGAACAACGTAAAAATGAAGAATATGATTCGGATTTTGAAATGGATAATCCATTGTATGATTATGATGAAATTAGAAATCTTCCTAAATTTCAGGCAATTGAATACGAATTTGACACTGACTACAGCGGTAGTGATTACACTACTGATATTTCTGAAGAAGCGGCCGAAATTGACGTCATACCTGAAGATGGAACTGATAAATGGGAGGATCTAGATAATCCACATCGTAATTCTCAACAAAAGAATTATTTTCAAGAATTTCCATTTTTAGAAGAAACCGGTTATGTTGGAGAAAAACCGATTCAATCTGTCGAGGATTCTTTTCGAGTTTTAATTGATGGTAAAGTTTTGGATCTAATTGCTACGCAAACTAATTTATTTGCAAGCCAAAATGAAAAGAAGATTTTGGCTTTGAAACGCAAAAATAAAAGAGTTTTATTTCCAAGAAGAATCCATGATTGGCATCCAACATCACCTGAGGAAATCAAAAAGTATCTCGGAATTATTTTGTATATGGGAACAACCAAGGTAAGTGTATTGTAGTTTTTTAATTTTAGTTTTAATTTAATTACAAAAATTTCTTAGAAACTGGAAATTTCAGAATATTGGAAATCTGACGACGTTTTGCCACAAGTCATGGTTCGAAATAGGTTCCAGATATTGTCAAGAATGCTTCACTTTTCCAATAACGAGAAACAACCTAAAGATGATCGTGGATTTAAAATTCGTAAATTATTGAAAATGTTAAATTCTCGATACTCAGCAAACTACAAACCATTGCAGAACATATGCATTGATGAGTCTCAAGTAAATTGGAGAGGAAGGTTTAAATACCGAGTTTATAACCCTAACAAGCGCCATCCATATGGCATCAAACTATTCAAAGTATGCACTGGAAATGGATACACTTTGAAAATACTTATGTATTCGTCAAAAAGTGCTCATAAATGGAAACCACTTCGCATCGTTCTAAAACTAATGAAAGATTACATGTCTAAAGGTTACACTTTATGTGTCGACAATTATTATACTTCTATTGAATTGGCCCGAATTTTATTGAAATATAAAACGCATTTCATAGGTAAATATTTTAAATTAGCAAATTCTTTAATTTAAAAATAATTGTTTTAGGAACTATGCGCAAAAATCGTAAAGGAATACCTACAGAATTGAAAAAAGAAGTAAAACCTGGCACTTTTAAAGCTTTTGGTAACAAACGTGGAATGATGATTGGCCGCTGGCGTGATCATTCTAGAGCTGACAAATCCACGAAAAAAGGTGTGATTATTCTCTCGACACTACATGATACTGCCGAATCTCCATGGTTGAAGAAACATTTGAACAGAAATGATGCTAATATTCCGGATAAATTGAATAAGCCTGTTTGTATTCACTATTATAACCAGAACAAAGGTGCTGTGGATGTTTCAGACGCCAAAACAGCCTACGCAAGTCCACATCGAAAAGTGTATAAGTGGTACCAGAGAATTGCTGTCGAACTTTTGTGCAACACATCAGTTGTAAATGCATTCGAAATTTTTCACCATCAATTCAACTTTAATCGCAAACGATTGACTGTCCCGAAGTTTCGTGAGCAATTAGCTTACCAGCTAATGGAAATTGAAAAAAGAGTAAGTAAAAACTTATTTTAAAATTTTAATTTTGTAAAAATTAATTAATTAAAATTTAGCAAATGCCCAAAAGAAGAAAGAAGAAAAAGAGCGAATGGAACTGTCTAATCGAATTGCCGTTCGAAAGTTCTGCCTTCGAAAGCAAATTGACCCTGACTGTGAAGGAGTTTTGATCATGAAAAAACTTCAATTTGGAAAATCATCTACATCTGAAAGTCAAGCAACCACTGAAGAGCACTTGTACATTCTCAACAAACTTTTGAAACCAAAAATGTGCGAACCATGTAATGCAAAATTGAAAGCGACTTCGCACAACTGGAAACGGGACAAATTCAAGCTTAAAAATATTCCTCGAGGTAAATATGGCAAGTTTTACATAAAAACATAAAGTTAATTACAATTTTATTTAGTGAACTATTTATGCATGGAATGTGACAAGAATATGTGCGCCAAATGTTTTGACGATGAAAATAATCATCAAGTTGAAAACGATTAATTCAAGAATTGAGTTTTTATAACACATTACAACTTGAAAAATTTATATTACAATACTTATAATTATGTTTTATTATTTAGAATAACTAAAGACACTAAAGACACTAAAGACACTAAAGACACTAAAGACACTAAAGACACTAAAGACACCAAAGACACCAAAGACACCAAAGACAATGTAAGAATGTAACAATGTAACAATGTAACAATGTAACAATGTAACAATGTAACAATGTAACTATTAAAATACAGTCAATCAAATTTAAATTGTTTTTTTTTGTCCATAGATATTATTCAAAGATCAAAGGTAAGTCAAAGTTTTGAATTTTTAACTTTAACAATTGCATGATAAAACTCCACTTTGATAATTTTTATGGAGCATGCAAATATTATTATTTTGATTATTTTAGACAAAGAGTTCACGCTGAATTTAGTAGAATAAGCTATTGGGTGATATCATGAGTTTGCATTGGAAATTTATCTAAACCAGAAAAAAAATTGATCTTGGATACCAAATTGAATCAATTTTGGACCAGGATCCTAACCAGAATTCGGTCCTAGATACAAAATTAATTTACTCCATAATTTTCTATGCAACCGTACGAGCATTTTGGTATATTACATTGTTATATGGCATGATTTTTGGCTTTGAATCCATTTTGGACCAGGATCTTAACCAGAATTCGGTCCTAGATACCAAATTAATTTACTCCATAATTTTCTATGCAACCGTACGAGCATTTTGGTAATTTACATTGCTATATCGCATGATTTTGGTTTTGAATCCATTTTGGACCAAAATCCTAACCAGAATTCGGTCCTAGATACTAAATTAATTTACTCCATCGTGTTCTATACATCCGTATGAGCATTTTGGTAATTTACATTGCTATATGGCATGATTTTGGCATTGAATCCATTTTGGACCAGGATCCTAACCAGAATTCGGTCCTAGATACCAAATTAATTTACTCCATAATTTTCTATACAACCGTACGAGCATTTTGGTAATTTACATTGCTATATGGCATGATTTTGGCATTGAATCTATTTTGGACCAGGATCCTAACCAGAATTCGGTCCTAGATACTAAATTAATTTACTCCATCGTGTTCTATGCAACCGTACGAGCATTTTGGTAATTTACATTGCAATATGGCATGATTTTGCTTTGAATCCATTTTGTACCAGGATCCTAACCGGAATTCGGTCCTAGATACCAAATTAATTTACTCCATAATTTTCTATGTATCCGTACGAGCATTTTGGTATATAACATTGCAATATGGCATGATTTTGGCATTGAATCCATTTTGGACCAGGATCCTAACCAGATTTTGGCCATGGATACCAAATTAATTTACTCCATCGTGTTCTATACAACCGTACGAGCATTTTGGTAATTTACATTGCTATATGGCATGATTTTTGGCATTGAATCCATTTTGGACCAGGATCCTAACCAGAATTCGGTCCTAGATACCAAATTAATTTACTCCATAATTTTCTATGTATCCGTACGAGCATTTTGGTATATAACATTGCAATATGGCATGATTTTGGCATTGAATCCATTTTGGACCAGGATCCTAACCAGAATTCGGTCCTAGATACTAAATTAATTTACTCCATCGTGTTCTATGTATCCGTACGAGCATTTTGGTATATAACATTGCAATATGGCATGATTTTGGCATTGAATCCATTTTGGACCAGGATCCTAACCAGATTTTGGCCATGGATACCAAATTAATTTACTCCATCGTGTTCTATACATCCGTATGAGCATTTTGGTATACCCAAGTGCATATTTGATCATATCAAACTCTTTCAATTAGCTTTCCTACCAAGATACTTCAACTGCAGTCCGCGTGCCCTAATCTGATTCAAAAAATATATTTTCAATTTATTTTTAAAAATTCAGTTCACTGCTTTCCCGTTGGCCAAATGCGTCGAGATGGACATCAAAATTCTCAGAAAATTTAGTAGAATAACTTGGTCAAACTTTCTGGTGTCCACGGGCCATGTTTCTGGTTTTTGGAATTTTGGAACCAGGATTTCCGGCGGAACTTGAAATATTCGAACAGGCATGTGATATATCAAAATGATCAGATTGACGAGTAGAATCGTTTACAATCATAAAAAAGGGTGGTACATTTAACTTTTCCACCGAAGTTCCAATTGGAACAAATCAGGTACCTTCCCCAAATACCCCCATCCTGATGTATATGCTCCTAAATTTTCAAGTCGCTAGGTTGTATGGTTCGAGCTGTAGCCCCGTGCGAAGGGTGGCATGGAATGAGTTAAGATCCTCTACTAAATTAAACCACCCTATACGAAAGCGAGAAGAGAAGGGTCATTAATAGAATGTGTGGTCGATTCGATTCGATATATTTTCTATTAGAGAGAAGCGCGAAAACTTCAATTAAACGTCAACGTCAGCAGAAATAAATAACAACAACAAAATACAGATAATAATGAAAGGGAGCGAAAGGGTTAATTAGGGGTAATAATAATGATAGAAGCTAATTTAATCTCTTATAATAATAAATAATAGTAATAAAATTTATAAGATAAGAGACACAATGGGTTAATTTATTAACTTAATTAACGTATATTTAAAATTATTAAAACCTTTTACTTATCGAAAAATCATTTCAAAAGAAACTTAACCCCATCCTGACCTCATCTATATTCTCATCTCTTTATTATCATAAATCCCAATTCCAAAGACATCAATTAACCCCATGGCACGGTTCATGGAAACTTTCCGTAAGTGTCTGTCTGTTCGCTTCTAGGATATCATCAAGATCCAACAGCAAAAAAACCAAGAAAAAACGTACCACACACAAAAAAACCAAAACAAAGATAAATGATCCCAAAAGTTAATTGAGAATAACCAGAGAAACACATAGAATCAAATAGAGACATGAAAAGAAGAAGAAGAATCGTGACCAGAATCGTGTACAGGGTGTTTCCAAATAAAAACGTAACGTCATATATGAATACAGCTTACTAAAATTGTAATTTTAAAAAATTGGCGGGAAACCTTTTTCAAAAAGCTACAAATCGAGAAGAAGTTAACAAATTATTTTGAAATTCCAGAATATTTATCTATTTTTTGTTATGCATTCAAATTAAAAATCATTACGTCATATATGAACTAGACATAGAAAAACAAATTTGGAGAGAAAACCATTTTAAATGCAGATAATAACAAACTTAATTTTAAAAATTCCAATAAATTAACAACTTAACGCCATATATGAAGAACCTCTGGAAAATAAATCAAAAATCTAAATTCAAATATATAAACGGAAAAATAATTTTCTAAAAAAACCTTTATAAAAACCTACAGTGGTAAATCAACAAATAAACCACCTTGTAAAAATCCTAAGATGAATCATCCACAAATAGCATACAAATAGCAAAAAAATTAACACATTCAACCCCCCAATCCTCATTTCCGCCCCATCCCCAGCAAGCAAAAAAAGATCATTAGCTCACGCGTTAATGATCGAACACTGACCAACAACACAACCACAAAACCATCATCAATGATTATCAACCCAACAAATGGTCACTCAGTGTTGGGTCATTCATAAAGTCCGTAACATAACCACCATTAAAATTGCAACAAGAACCATTAAAGAAACATTCTAAACACAGAGAATCCTAAATAGAGACACAAGTTTTGTTAGACCAATGAGCGAACAAATGGTTTTCATTTCAAATGGAAAGTTGACTTTGTGGTGTAGCAAAACGAAAGGCAAATCGGAAACCTTAGACATGAAGGCATGAACATGATAAATGATCCATGGCACACTTTGCACTGAATGTACCGAATCTGTGGAAGGACAGACAGACAGACAAACACACACGCTAATTAACCAAGTGATACACGTGCTGTACTCTGTTCGCCCTCATACATTATATCTTCTATTCACAAAGATACTAAACAAGTTCAATAAATCACACAACTTTCCATAAACTTTCCACTTAAGCTAAAAATTACAGAAACTTTCCGAACCACTACACTTTTATGCATAGATTTGTTAGACCACAGAAAAAAATAAACCAGAAAGTCCACGTGTACATAATCTCTCTGTGGGTAGCCCTGATAAATATATAAATTAAATCTCAATTAAATCAAGAGAAATTAATTAATTAAAATAATTATAAAACCATTATGGAAATTCCCATCACTTAGACACTAATATTCCAAGAAAAAAATCTAACACGATTAAAACCCAATTAGACAAAATATTTTAGAAAATATTATCAAAAAATTCAATAAAATTAAAAATGATAAATAAAATAACCGTTAAAATAGGACGATCCTTTGAATGAACAAATTAAATTAACCCTCTGACGCCTATATCATTTTCAAACCTCATGTTACCAAAATATTATTCCAAAAATCCAACTTTTTCCCCTTTTATGAGACTGAAATGGGCAAATTAATTATCAATTTATTACCAAAAATCGTGACTTATGATTTATGCAACAAAAAATACATATTTTGTTTACCAATTAAATTTCCTCGATAAAGGAAAAAATCAAAAAATTCCATCAAAATTTCACAACCCAACCACACAAAATCACCAACAAAAATTCTTAATTATGAAATAAATAACCAAAGAAAAAATGAAAATTTTCCATAAGAGGACGAAGGTGAATTACCATCACTTGATCATGATTCATAAATATTAGGTGGTTAGAAATAAAAATATAATTAAAAAACAGCAAAAAAGACCTACCCTGTACTTAACCCGTTCATACCCCCTCCTCTTTCTCCCTTCCTTTTAAAACTCTCTTCCTTTTTTAAACCCCGTATCATTATTTACGTCATTCAGTCGAAAAAAAAGAACAAAATTTCGAAATCCACCACCCCTTGGTAACATAATACACAACAACAGCGAACAACAACCTCAATGAACGCAAAACAAAATTAACCCCATCAACCCCCATATTTGTTTTTATATTATAATATATCAAGTAATGAGTACTAATACTAATCAATTCCAACCTAATCCAATTAACACGTTCAACCCCATCACTGTCTGTGAGCCCACTTTGAATCATAATTATCCGTGTATCCATCCATCCCCCCAATTACCCCTAGGCTACCAGACAGAGATAATTTTGTACTTATTAATTCACACAATTTATATTCCAAGTATTATATACAGGTTGATAAAACCAAAAAAACAACTCATTCACATATACCAGTACATTTAATATTCACCCTGTATAATATTAATTTTCTAATCAATATAATTAATCAATTTATATACATAAGATCATGTGTGCACTGAAATAGCAAAAATATGTTGCAATATCACCAAACGATTGCCACATTGTGGCGAACGTGACATGTAGCAATGTATCCATTTAGTACAGGTACATACAAGTGCGATGTATGCAGACACTTGTAGCAATTTGTAGACATTGTACAGTCTACATCCGTCTATTTATGTATATCTAATCTAATCTAATTTGTAATATAATAAAAATGTAGCAATCCATTTAAATGTCGCAAGAAAGAAGCGCAACTAAATGTAGCGATCTGTGTTTCAATTTGTGACTAAAATGTATTGAAATTTTAAATTTATAAGTTTGACCTTTATGAATGACCTTTACGGATGATCTTTGAATTTAAACATTCCAATAAGCCAATTTTTCTTTATAAAACGTTTTTAATTAAAAACAAAAGTAAATAAATTTAAATTCAATTTTGATATTTACCCAAAAAATGTATGCAACCTGTTGTAAGCCCGCTACCAATACTCCTTCTAACTATAAAATTTCGAAACAATACGCCCAAAAATTGTCTCAAATGTGTAACAAATAGGGCAAAAATTTTGAATATAAAAATGGAAAAAACGACTTTTGTAAATAACCTTTTTAAAAAACACCATATGTAAATCTCAACACACACTCACTCACATCCTCTCAGCAAGTCAGCAAATATTTTCTCAAATAAACACTAAACTCGAGTCTCTGAGCGATAGTTTTGTCGGTCTTTCTTTGACCTTTATTATCATTATATTTATGCGTACGTATGTCCTGTATGGCCCCCATCCTCCTCCCTTTCCTCTGTCTTCTCTCCGAACGCGCCACAAGTAGAGCACATAAACCTACTACTACATCTCACGATGCATGAGACCCTCAACAGCACATTTTAACCTTCCGAGCCTCATGTTCTCTCTCCTTCTCAACTTGAGGTTCAACTTGAGTTCATCGCCACATGTGCTCACTACTCATTTTCCTTCTCAAATTTTCCCTCTCACTCTCAGATCTCGAGAAAATCGAAACGAAAATCAAAAAGTCAGACCGAATCTGTGTCTGATGTCTGTCTGATTGGTTCGCGCATGTTGTTGCTAAGGGGTCCCCTAGACTTTCGGTCCCCTTTGACCTTTGACCTCCCCTTACCACCTCTTCAAGACGCGCCACCCTAGTAGTTTATACGTTGTATACGATGTACCCTAGTACACACACATGTCTTATATATAAACTCCCCCTCATCCTACCCCAAACCTACTACGTATGTCAAAGGTCAAATGTCAAGTGCTACGTACTGCTTGACTACCCTCCTGCGCGGTCGGACGCGCGCGCGGTTCGGTCTCTCTATCTGTCTATGTCCCATGCGCAGCTGTTTTCGCTTGATTTACTTTGACCACTCATAACGATGATGATGACTTATAACTTAACATTTGAAGGAACATCGTGAAGCCGGACTTATTTTGGAGGGTCGTTCATAAAGTTTGTCCGCATCTTTCTTAAGCGTTAACCTTAAGGAGGGAAAGTGCATGTCCCCTCGAGGCAAAAGGCGAAAGGGCACCGAACGAATAGTTCATGTGAGGTGGTTCAGAGGTCAAACCACCATCAAGACAAACGGTCGTTCACACATCGACAAGAAAAATTACGAAAAACAAAATAACCAAAGAAAAATCTCGTATAATCTAATACGAGTACATTCAGTAAAATTCAAAAAATAGATAACATCATTTATGAATAACACTCGAATAATACTATTTCGACATAAAAGTAGATTAAATATATTTTTGAATGTACCTTTTAAAACCAACACGGTAAAATAGCCCTAATTTAGTTTTTTAAAAAGTCTGAAAATAAAATCATCGAATGAATAAAATCTCCACTATTTCTACTTAACCAAGAATAAATTTAAACGTAATATTTGAATTACCTTTTTAAAAGTCTATTTGAACCAGACAAAGTAACAAAAATCTATATTTCTAACTTAAAATTTAAATCTGTAGACTATTTCTACTCAAGTAGATTGAATAAAAACTTCAAACTTTGAAATAACCTTTGAAATTCCACATTTTATAATTTTTAAAACATAAAAAATAAAATCTAGTTGAAAAATAATAATATTTACCTAGCTAACCTAACTATTTCGACTTAAGTAACCCCAAAAAATCTTTAAGTAAACATTTCGCTAAAGTTTCTCTAATCTTAAAAAACTCTTACCTGTATCGGCAATGATGACCGAAGGCAGTAACATTGGCTGATGAGTTGAGGGTGGTCGAGTGGAGCCTATCTTGGCGCACAAATTGAGATGCAAACACACACCGGTTGAGTTGAAATAGCTGGATCTTAAAACAGATTAAGTAGAAATAGTTGTATATGCTGGTGGTGTTGAAATAGTCGTAAATACATTTGGGAAAGAATCATTCACAAATACGGTGATATGATTAGAAACACACAATAACACATACACACGACACTGCACGATAGATAGAGATGAGTAGATAGATAAGGTAACGTCTTATATGGACGGTTCCCGAAGAGAAGGTTGCAGAATTGATGGTATCAGACTTGAATTGTTCCGCAACTGTTTTTCCTAAAGTTATTATGCAACGAACGAGTGTGATGATAGTGATGATAATGATGGGGCCATTCGAGATGACGACTGGAACACTTCATTTCTTATATTAAACTTCAACAAGATCATCAAGTGGTGATAAGGTGGAAATAGCCGGAAATAGTCGAAATCACGTGATCCATCACAAGAATCCACCCACGATTATGTTGATAATGGCGATATCACAATGCAAAATTTGTACTTTAAATTCTGTAATAAAGAATAAAACAAAAAAAAATATTAATATTAACAATAAAAAATAAGTCACGACATTTATGAATTAATCGCGCATATATAAGATGCATTGATATTGTATGTGTCATTCACAAATGACATATCAATCAATCAAAAGATAAACAAGTAGCGATAAGATAAAGATGAAACAAAGAATATTTACATGTCATTTATGAATGATTCATATTCACGAGGTCATTCAACTTTTATAATAAATTCCTATATTTCTACCTAACATATTTCCAAGAAAATTATAACTTAAAATGAGATTAGTATGATAATTTTTGAAGAAAATACCTTTTACTATGCAGTGATCCAAAATCTACGAAAGAAAAATTCCCGGAAATTTTCCGGGAAACTACAATTAAATTTAAAGAATTTAAAAACTATTTCCACCTAAAATCTTCTTTAAGAAATTTGTTAAAAATTAAAATTTGTTTTTAAAAAAATAAATAACCTTTAAATATTTGGAAAATCATAAACAACACAATTAAATTTCCAGAAATATATTTCAATCACCAATCGCAAATTTCAACTATTTCTACCCAATTAGTTCAAAATTAATTTCGTCTTCTCAGAACTATATTTCTCATGTAACTTCCTATGTGAAAATCCCTTAATTTGCTCAAGTGGGTAGATTATAACTGTAAAAATAAGTTGGCGTGGTATTTACTTCAACAACTTCTTAGTCAACAACAACAAAATAAGGAAGTAGAGTAGAGAACCATTAAATCTAAAATCCCTGCAGAATTATAAAGAAGTAGACCACACTATAGTAGACTTTTCGCTCTATTTGAGTGTTTTTAAAAACTTCTCCCATGTGTGTAGGTGTCAAAATGTTAGTTCTACTACGCAGTAAACCCCCCAAAACAGTTAGTTTGGTAAACAAAATGTAAAAGAAATTAAGGTCACAAGAATTGCTGTTGTTGTTGTCATGTTTTTGGAGTTTTTTCTTGGAAAGTTGAAAAGTTTACATTAAAATAAAAATCTAGGAACAAATTAGTCAGAAATACTTAAGCAAGTCAAAATTTTGAGTTTTTAATCTAACAACCTTTTACATGTTCCAATATTATTCAATCAATAATTTTCATAAATTACGTAAAACTCTTAGAGAGTCATTCAAAAATAATGTAACCATTTAATTTCTCAGGCTAAGCGATGGAGGTAATCGAGTACTAATTTCAAATTGTTTTAAGGAATCGAATACAGCGCGAGTGAGCAGTTCATAAATGAAGTAAGATTTTTTAGATCAAAAATGCAAAAATAGCAATTCAGAGAGTCATTCAAAGATAAAGTAACCATTTTAAAAATCGACCACAACTATTTTATTATAAAAATCGAAAAGAACTCAATCGGAATCGAAAATTAGAGAACAATATTTTTTATTATGCCAGTTTTATAATCACTGGAATTAGAAAAGCAAGAGCTTTTCATAAAAGAAGTAACCTTTTTATCTACAGACACCAACACACGTCCTAAAGAAAAACATAAGAATAACTAATACCGCAAATGTTTTGAATGTATGAATAATTTCGAATTTTTGAAAATTTAAAATCTGAAAAATTTTTTTGTAAACAGTGATATGGCCTGTTCACAGACAACGTAAAATGTTGTCAATTACAGATATTTTTCTCTTATAAAATCAATTGAAATAATCTCTTAGAGATTTATTTACAAAAATAAAGTGACCTTTAACTCATTGACCAAAAAATCTTCTCAAAAATCGAATTGAAATAACAAGCTCATCATAGAGAACAGAGAGATGCTCTCAGAGAGACATTCACAAATAAGGTAACCATTTATTATTCATGTGTCACTTATCAAAATTATACAATAAAATAAAAATGAAACTACTACTTTCGATTTCTGTAAATCCAAATACAAAACAACTATTCATAAATAGCGTAAAACTCTCAGATGGAAAATCGAATCTCTGAGAGCCATTCACAAATATTGTAACCATTTATCTATATACATAAAATTGAAAGTATGTTTGTACGACCGCTATGCATTCGGAAACTACTGGATCAATTTGGATGAAACTTGGCATGAATTCTCTACTCGGGCCAGGAAGGGTTTTAGTCTTGGTCCCATGTCAAAATATTGTATGGAACTGGAGATATCCGGATACTTACACAGATGGACATCCAAATTGATATTAGATGAACAAAAGGCGCACATATCCTATCTTATGTATTTTTTAACGCTGATTTCGAATCTTTACTTAAAATTCCAAAATTGGCTCATTTTTCAAAGTTTTTATACGTTTTAAACATATTTTTAGCCATATCTATTCCAAAACCAACAAAACATTAAGTTTTTATTTAAAAATCAAATTCTCTGAGTTTTTCTGAAAATTTTAAGCTTAATAACACTCAAATCGGTCAATATTTAATATTTTAATTCAATTTTTAAAGATTATTTTCACAAGTAAAGAGGTACAAATTGTAACATAGTCAAAGGTAAAAAGGTTTTGTTTTTAATCAATTTACATTTGAGATGTAATCTTTAAAAATCGAATTGAAATACTAAAAATTGACCGATTTGGACGTTATTGAGTTTAAAATTTTCAGAAAAACTCATAAAATTTGATTTTGGAATAAAAACTTTGTATTTCGAAAAAGAAATATTAGTTTTTGCTAAAAACAAGTTTAAATCTTCAAAAAACACCCAAAAATGAACCAAACTTGAAAATCTAATTAGTAATTCGAAATCAGCGTAAAATAATACATAAGATAGGATATATGAGCTAATTGTTCATCTAATCTCAATTTGGATGTCCATCTGTGTTATGATTCTAACGCATTACTGCTATTGTAATGACGCATGCGCAGTGCGGAAACATGAATGAGGTTGTAGAAATCTAAGGTTATACATGAAAATTCGAGAACACTCCTTTGAGAGGGATATATCCATGGAATGTTCTAGAAACTTCTAGAGTGTACCTTTCTATGAGGGATATATCCAAGGAATGTTCTAGAAACTTCTAGAGTGTACCTTTCTATGAGGGATATATCCAAGGAATGTTCTAGAAACTACTAGAATGTGCTTTCATTCAAAGGATATATCCAAGGAATGTTCTAGAAACTTCTAGAATGTGCCTTCATTCAAAGGATATATCCATGGAATGTTCTAGAAACTTCTAGAGTGTACCTTTCTATGAGGGATATATCCAAGGAATGTTCTAGAAACTACTAGAATGTGCTTTCATTCAAAGGATTATTCCATGGAATGTTCTAGAAACTTCTAGAATGTGCCTTCATTCAAAGGATATATCGATGGAATGTTCTAGAAACTTTTAGAGTGTACCTTTCTATGAGAGATATATCCAAGGAAAGTTCTAGAAACTACTAGAATGTGCTTTCATTCAAAGGATTATTCCATGGAATGTTCTAGAAACTTCTAGAATGTGCCTTCATTCAAAGGATATATCGATGGAATGTTCTAGAAACTTTTAGAGTGTACCTTTC
Organism: Rhizoglyphus robini; assembly: GCA_023373905.1. NCBI lineage: Eukaryota > Metazoa > Arthropoda > Arachnida > Sarcoptiformes > Acaridae > Rhizoglyphus > Rhizoglyphus robini. The sequence goes on along the minus strand of JAKIJQ010000316.1, from coordinate 24,066 downwards.
TATGAGAGATATATCCAAGGAAAGTTCTAGAAACTACTAGAATGTGCTTTCATTCAAAGGATTATTCCATGGAATGTTCTAGAAACTTCTAGAATGTGCCTTCATTCAAAGGATATATCGATGGAATGTTCTAGAAACTTTTAGAGTGTACCTTTCTATGAGAGATATATCCAAGGAAAGTTCTAGAAACTACTAGAATGTGCTTTCATTCAAAGGATTATTCCATGGAATGTTCTAGAAACTTCTAGAATGTGCCTTCATTCAAAGGATATATCTATGGAATGTTCTAGAAACTTCTAGAGTGTACCTTTCTATGAGGGATATATCCAAGGAATGTTCTAGAAACTTCTAGAATGTGCTTTCATTCAAAGGATATATCCAAGGAATGTTCTAGAAACTTCTAGAATGTGCCTTCATTCAAAGGATATATCCAAGGAATGTTCTAGAAACTTTTAGAGTGTACCTTTCTATGAGAGATATATCCAAGGAAAGTTTTAGAAACTACTAGAATGTGCTTTCATTCAAAGGATTATTCCAAGGAATGTTCTAGAAACTTCTAGAATGTGCCTTCATTCAAAGGATATATCGATGGAATGTTCTAGAAACTTTTAGAGTGTACCTTTCTATGAGAGATATATCCAAGGAAAGTTCTAGAAACTACTAGAATGTGCTTTCATTCAAAGGATTATTCCATGGAATGTTCTAGAAACTTCTAGAATGTGCCTTCATTCAAAGGATATATCGATGGAATGTTCTAGAAACTTTTAGAGTGTACCTTTCTATGAGAGATATATCCAAGGAAAGTTCTAGAAACTACTAGAATGTGCTTTCATTCAAAGGATTATTCCATGGAATGTTCTAGAAACTTCTAGAATGTGCCTTCATTCAAAGGATATATCCATGGAATGTTCTAGAAACTTCTAGAGTGTACCTTTCTATGAGGGATATATCCAAGGAATGTTCTAGAAACTACTAGAATGTGCTTTCATTCAAAGGATATATCCAAGGAATGTTCTAGAAACTTCTAGAATGTGCTTTCATTCAAAGGATATATCCAAGGAATGTTCTAGAAACTTCTAGAGTGTACCTTTCTATGAGGGATATATCAAAGGAATGTTCTAGAAAATGTCCCTTTTAAAAGGATACATCCACAGAAGGTTCTAGAAAATGTCCCTTTTAAAAGGATACATCCATAGAAGGTTCTAGAAAATGTCCCTTTTAAAAGGATACATCCATAGAAGGTTTTAGAAAATGACCCTTTTAAAAGGATACACCCATAGAAGATTCAAGAAAATCTATGAAACAATTGAGAAAAATCCATAGTAATGGAAATGCTTAGGTTTCTCTCGAATGGTCTAGAACTGTATAGAATTTTCTAAAACAATTAGAAATTACTTGAAATATACAGAAACATCGAGAATATTCAAGATTTAAAATGCAGAAAAGTAAGATTTTCCAGTACTTTCTGGAATGTTCTATTTTACTATATAAAAGTCTGTTCAGTCCCCAGTTGTAAACAAAAATGTAATTAATTAAATTTATTAATAAAATGTCCACGTATATTTAAAGTTGAGTTTGCATCGAAATGAGTAAAGCCGGAGCGAAGCCCGGGTAGCCCACCTGGTTAATCAATAAAAATGACACCTCAAGAACAAAAACAACTAAAAATAATTATACTTTTAGAATTTAAGAAGATTTTAAAATACTAAAAATGACTTTTTCCATAGAAAATCTATCAAAAACTTTGGAAGAAAAATCCCCCTTGTAAGCACCATTCACAAATACAGTAACTGCCAATCTCATTGAATACGGAAGAACTGACAAATTCATATTAGGTGAGGTAAGTTTTTGTTCATTTTTGTTAAGAAGACAAAATAATATACGCAATTAACTTCTTAACTTCTTCCCTCTGACTGTCTGAATGTAAATGTATGTTCAGTTAGTGTAATTAAAAGTTTTGAAAGTAATTAGGAACTAAGAGGTAAAATTAACCATTTAAAAGATGATGCTTTAACTTCTCTAATAAAGACATATGTGAATTGCCCTATCAAATGTACAGAAACTTTAAGTACAACCTAAGATACATATAAACACAAAAATCTATGAATGACTCATTCGAGTCAATGACGAAGACGAGTTGTGATGTACAGAAGAAGAAGGGGAAGTAAACAGAAAAGAAGCATCCAACTAACGTAAGTAACGCGTGTGTGTGGTTTTCCCCTTCACTTTTCTGTACGTACATAGTACGTAGTATAAGGACATTCTGTCCGTTTGTGATCCCAGCCACCACAGTGGGCACATCTCACTCTTCCGATAGTGCATCGTTTCGTACCGTGGCCCGGTTTACCACAACAACCGCAGTGTTGAATATTTGTCGTCTCGTAGCACTTGCAAATATACCAACCGTTCAGTTTGACTATATTTTCATTGTTCATGATTTGTTGGTAGGTATCGGGTGAAACGATCATAGTGAGATCCCGAGAGTTGTTCCCTCTTGGAAATGTGCGAAGAATTATGGCGTTGCCCAATGACGAAGTGATAAAACTGTCATGAAATTCAGAAGGAACATTGAACAATCTCATAACTGGGTTGAGTTTAGGCTTGAGATCCTTGGGACGGGTGTGAGGGATTGGTTCGTCTGAATTTAAATTGCCTTTAAATTCATTTTATCTTTAAATTTCAAATGGCTTGAGCGGATTTGTGTGCAGACCAAGTTGTCTCAAATTAAATTGAGGAAAAATTAATCAAACTCGTTCCCAATGAAAAGAAAATCATAAAAAGAGGAGACCATTTGCATTAGCAATGAGATAACTAAACAGATTATCTATAGAAATCATTTATAAAGTACCTACAAATTAATATATATTGCTATAGAGAATCAAAGCCTGACATACGACTCGTCGAATGATTGGAAATTAGTTTTATTTGTTCGCCCTTATACGTGATATGAAATCTAATTTGTATATGATATATTACAATAAATACATAATAAATTATTTAAATTGTTAGAAGCTGAATATAAAAATGTGTAAACGTTTAAATCATTCAAAAAAATGTTACCTTTTAAATAAATTTTCCACAAGTTGACTACCAAAATCGCAATCGAGCGCACGACCAAATAAGTTCAATAATCATTTCAATAACATGTATCAATAAAAACTAGAAAACAGTACCATTTTGAATTATATAATTTGGATATACTTGGTAATTAAAATCTACAATCATAAGAATGTGTTTTGTTTTTGACAATTGTCATGTAGTCATTGTTTGGTTGAAAATCTATGAAAAGTGGATAAAATTTTGTACATGAGAATAACCATTTGGGCATTCAAAAAAATTTAAAAACATTAAATGTAGGTGAACCTTTTGAATACACTGACGAAAATCTGAACACAAACACATCACTTGACTTGACATTACCATGTACCAGATTTGTACACTTTTCAGTCCAATATATTGTTTAAAAAAACACTCTAAAAATAAACCATTAAGTAATCTTGAAATAATCTAGACAACTATCCACAACTACAATATAGAGAAGATGAAATAGTGAGTGCAATGGAACTGGTAAATTTTATCTGTTGCTTTGTACGATATTCAATGTTAACTTGGGCTTGGTTTGTATATCAATTTAAGATCTAACTTGTTGTCACCAACAATTGAAATTAAATTTTATTTGACCTGTTAAAAAGAACGTATAAACTTAGAACGTACGTTAAGAAAGAATGAAGTAGTTTGCTTATATGAGAATGTGTTATTTTGTAACAAATTAATCCAGTATTTAATTAAATAAATATTAAACGTTTTTTTCTTTTAAACAATTTTAATATTGATCAAACGGAATTATCAGGGCAAGATTGTCAATCAAATACACACGATACAGTAATCATTGATGTTTGAGATTATATTAGTTATAACACTGTCCATCAATCTTAAATTTTACCTTCAGTTAAAACAGAAAATAAAAAAAAATCATTCTTACCTTTTAAGAGAATGACCTAGTAATATCTAAAAACTTAAAAGAATTTAAATTTACCTTTATCATTCAAGATACTAACAAAGAAGCCAGATTTGAATACGTCGACAGTTACCAAACTTATGAGAAAGTGTTCAATTATCTCATGAAACTGTTTGACATATGTAAAAATTAGGAATTGCACTGAGCGCATCCTAATTTTTTCAATGTGTTAATCTAAATCTTAATAAATATTAATAATAACATTTGATATCGAAGTTAAGTAAAAATATGAACGAACATTTGACCTAACCCTCTCATATGTTTTATCATAAAACCAAAGCTGTGAACACGTCATTTATGAAGACTGGAAAACACTGGAAAATAGCAAAGGACACAATCGATTAAATACTACACTTAAATTATTAAAACAATAAAACAAAGAGGAACTTTATCAATAAAACCCATTTGAAATTCCCCAAAAAAATACAGAAACCAATTCAAACCCAGCACCATCTATTAATTCTATAATTTCATTAAAACGAGATTTTTAAAAATTAACGACAACATTATCAATTGAGTATTTTTAACTTTGTTTGTTTGTTTGTAACAAATGGATAATCTGTTGGCAAAACATGGAATGGTGCAACCTTTTCCTGTTCAAGGAGTGAGCAGACAGACAGACACAGCAACTGTGTTCTCAAAGCTGAGTTGCTCAAATTTTGTTCATAATTAGCCAATATGCATCTGAAAACAATCCCACGAAAAATAAACATTTGAATTGCTGGCCTGATTGCACATCTAGCAGTCCTATAAGAACTCGTTCATATAAGAAGTACTTTCAAGATGTATTTATAACGCTATATTTGAAGAAAACCGTTTTGTTGTTTATAATTCACATTCAATATAATTAGGTTTTGAGAAGAAACATTATATTTAAAAAATTAATTTTACTAAAATAAAACCTTTTTATCGACCGGCAAAACATTTACAATAATATCATCACTTAGTAAAATGTAAAAATCTTCATAATCTACATCAAATTTGATAATACAAATTAACCTTTTATATGCTTACCATTCGAAGAATCATAAGAGATATACCCAGAGTTTTATATCTTAAAAACATGATTTACTTTGTTAATAAACTTTTGTTTGACCGTGAACCGTAAACGATCGTGATCATAAAAAATTACAACTTTGTACTTTTTATAAGGTGGAGATGTGTGCTGTTTAATTGTAAGAAAACTAATCAAATATTTGATCAAATGTTTCGTCATATTTCAATTGGCCACTGTAGCTTTTAGATTTAGCTTAGCTTTAGATTTTTAATTTGACCAACCTTAATAATAACTCAAATTAAATTGTGAAAAAAAATTTCAAGATTGTTCATGTAACGAGTGTGTGTGCGAAATAAATCCATTAATGCAATAGTACGCGATAAAGAGAATTGAATATCACAATTGTACAACAGACTATATTTTTACATTTGCACATTAGATTTCATCAAAACTATTGTCGTAAACCATGTCGAATATCTTCCAATAATCTAATTTTTTTAAACTAAATAGTTTGATTGAAGTCTTGGAAAATAAGATACAATACATATATAGAATAGAAAGAGATTGAATTTTTTTTGCAGATTTAGAACCATTCATATATGTGGTTATAAAGAAGAAATTAATTTAATAATTTGAAGACAAATTATATTGTATTTTAAGAAGGAAATGTTTTTAAACCTTTTTTAAAACAAACAACATAAATCATCAATAAGAGAAAATAGGAAGCGATTGAATATTCTTTAAAATCAATTAATTAAGTGATGATATTAGCTACAATAAAATAATTGACAATACAGAAGCTTTAAGTGATAATACAATGTGGGTTACTACTTTTAAACTGTAAATTATATTTATAAACATGTTGAATAGGTTACTATTTTTATTGCTCTTTCAATAATAAGAAATTAGAAATAGCTTCTAATCGTAACATATGAGAGATCATCCTAGTCATTCACAATGCTCTAGTTTTTGTGAATTAGGGAAAACTTAAATTAACCGAGTCAGCCAATTATTCAATGCGCTCTGAAGGGCTTAGCGAATTCAAACAAAAAAGCAAATTCAATTGACAATACATTCATGAAAAAATTTAATGACCTTTTGCTTACGAATAGAACGGGAAACATAATTTTTGCTTTCTTGAATTTGAAATAATTTTGAAAATAACAAAAAAATAAATAAAAACCTATTAAATTATGATCCAATTATTAATGAGGAAACATTTTTAGTTTAAGGATAAAAGGTTTAAAAACAACAATGATATCTATTCTTCAAAAATGTTACCAAAAGAATTTTGTTATTGTTTTACCTTTAATTGAGGACCAGATAGTCAATGTAATTATGACACAGATATGTGACAAATATAATGAATATTAATGATAACATTTGATGTCTGAAGTTAAGTAAAAATATAAACAAACATTTGACGCAACCCTTGTGTTATACCATACAAACTACAGATTTGATTAATTGAAGTATTTTGGTGGTTATATAATCTTTGACGGTGGTGTACTACACTATCAGTTTAGCAAACTAATTGCCCATAGGATCAATCATGGTGACATGGAAATGTCTAATTTGCAACTTTCCAGGATACAACCTGTGGCTGTTCTGCCCTTTAGCGATATAGCACCGTTCTGAATGGACACAATCATGACGACTGACTATCTACTCCAAAATGATGACTTGAGAGGCAGAATCCTCTTCTACGTTAAATTCTCTGAAAATTCCCATAAAAACAGCCACAAATAAAATGTTGCAAAGATATCTTTTGGGTTAAACTTTCGTTTTGTGTTTTTTGACTCTGAACAAATGTTTTTTTTAATTGTATAACACAATACAAAAATAAATGAAAAAATAAAATTTTAAACTAAGTTTATTTATAAAATCTCTATTATATCATAATATATAAATTTCAATCTCATTTCCCCAAATAACAAGCGTTAAACCAAAAACCCTTACATCAATAAATTTCAATACTTTTAAAACAATTGGAAAAACTTTTTATGCATGAAAACCTTTTGCATAAACCAACAGCACACAAACTGAAACAATCATCCAATCGACTTGACGATATTATCAAATTCAAGGCAATAAATCAAATAAGATATAATTACTTAAACTTGATCTCATTTATACTATAATTTATTGAGAGCAGCTACTTATTTTTTCAACTTGGAATTTCAAAGTCGCAGATTATCTTTATTTTTTGAATTAGTTGCAGGTGAATATCTCAATATCTTCAGACTTTTTCACTTAGAGGATCTTTTTCAAGCATTTTTGAGCCAGTTGTATTCAACTATCCGTTTGTTGTCATTTCAATAAATTGTTTGAGAACCTTTAAATAACCGAAACATAGTCAAGATACATTATTAAACACATAATAGAATCACTTTCAATCTTTACTTTAATATAAAATGATTTTTATAGACAATTTTAAGATAACCTCTTTCTTTTTTACAAACAAGATAATTACTAAATTGTATTTATTGAAACTTAGCACATAAGAAAATTAAACTGTGCATTTAGACGACATTCGTTATATAGTCATTCAACTGTCCAGTCAACTTAAAATTTGTGTCTTGTGTTCAGTTCCTGGAACAAAACCAGGCGCCCACTGTTGGTACTCCCTCACCAGCGACTTCTACTAATACCTCAAGTAAACATCCTCATCAAAATTATCATCCCCAATATTTGACATGTGCTGTTATTAGTACACTTATTAGTACATCATTTTTAAATCATTTAATTGAATTTTACTGAGCCTTAACGTCGAACTCGAACATGGGTTAGGTGGTGCACCCACAGCAACAGAAACCATATAAGTGAAGTTGATAAAACAGATAAACTAAACATTCAATGACTATATTAAATAAATCAATAACTTAAAAACAATGAATTTGTTTGATTAATAAAAAGAGCGAGAGAAATGTATTTTAAGTTTTTTAACCTTTTTACAATGTACCTGTATTCATTCAAATAATATTTAAACCATTTTTTAAAAAAATCAACAGTCTTGAATGAAATTTATTGCATTTGAAGCAATAACTGACAAACGACAGAACTTTTTTATTATAATTTTTACACATAACAAAATGCAATTAGATTTGAAATCTGAAGATAAAAACTGTACCAAAATTGCAAACAAATTTAATATTTTTATAACCTTTAAATTGAAATCATTTAATAAACATCGGAATTTTCACAAACACAAAAAGATTTCAACCTTATAGTTGACTTCTTTTCATTGACTAGTTTTTAAAAATTTTTATCACAAAAATATATAATAAATATTCTCAGTAAATTAATTGATTCCATATTTAAAAATGTGGCTGCACTGTCGAGTTTACATCATTCGTTTTACTTTGTTAGAATGTTTCTTTAGCTGATGAGAAAACAAATGACAATCAATCAAAGAACGACAAAATTGATTAAACCATTTAAGAAACATCCGAGAAAATTCTAGCCAAAAAACCCTCAATTTTAGCATCACATTTACTCTATAAAGGTGCAATTCAATTTCAGAAACCCGGTTATAAACATGATAGCAGCCGATGATCTGTTCGATCGCATCTGTTCAGTCGAGCTGATCGACCTGAAACATTAAATATAGTCCACAATTGGTAAAGCAATAAAACTATATCTGAACATGAATAAATTTTATAAAGAATGTCGAATTAGCTCGCATAGTTAACTTTGTTCATAAAATTTTTAATTCAAAATACAAATATAACGTTTTAGAAAAACCTTTTTGAAAACTGAAATTTATAAAGGTATAACGATTATAAGATGTTCTCTACGTATCTATCCCAGTCTAGAAACAGTCTGATTAATGTATCTTCGCAACAAACTAATTATTCTTTAATTATTACACACAAGCCATCATCTCAAATGATTACCTTCGTATGTCTAATCCATCAGTGAAGAATTGTGTTGTGTAAGTATGCAGTAATAAAAAAAGTCCGGCAAGCCGGGCAGTAAGCGAGACTTAGTGTAGTTTAAAAAATTAAAATTAAAATTAAAAAAATTGTCTGAACTGGGAATCGATCCTACACCACCTCTGCACACACATACATACATACATACATACATACATACATACACGATGGCAAAACCATTAGCTTGACTTTGTTCTTAGAACTAAGTCTCGCTAAAAATTTATTTTCTAAACGATACCTTTTTATCTCAAACCAAAAACGAACAAATGAACTATTTAAAAACTAATGGTAAATTAGGAGGAATCAAACTAGCAATGAAGACTCACACAACAGATAATTTAGCAATACTTTGATGCACCAGAGTTTATTATAGAAAATTCATTATTTAAAGTAACCTTTTAAAACCATGATATTAAACAACAGAAAATTTATTTGAACTGTTAAATAGTTCATAGACACTGAATGACTTGTTAAGTTTGACATTAAAATGACTTCTTGAAAACTACAAAACAGAAACTGATCTCAAGATATGTGAAATTCAGTTGACTCATTCAAAAAAATAAGTTTGGGTTACCTTTTTAGTCACAACTTTAATTTGTGTATAATTTTTTGATAACGTTTTAAAACAAAATTAGTGTTAAACAAGTCAATATTTCATATTTAATTTGTATATTACAAAAAAAACATTTGCACATTAATCCAATATTGTCTGCTCTCTTTTGGGTAACTGTCGTTTGATCTTGTCTTCGATAGGTAGACGAATTTTCATTTCCAAATTAAACTTTAAATTAATAATTCTACCTGTTGAAATGAATGTAAATGTTGAAAGAGCACAACCAAGATCAATGCTTTGTTTTTGGTATTTTAAATTTTTTTACATGTAGTAAATAAATAAATCACAATTCAACTACTTAGACGTAACTATATTTTAATGTTTCACCTTTATGAATACGTGGCATAAAAGAAACGGAGAAATTAATAATAAAACCAAGTTGCTTAAATTTGGATGATTTAACTGATGCTTAAATAAATTTAGATGGTAAGATAAATAAGTTTACAATGACGTTGGTTAAAGACAAAAAATAAATGATTGTGTAGAAATGAAATAATCGAAGAAACGTATTCCAATTAAAGTTTTCGATCAAAGTAAATCGATCAACCTTTTAAAATCCGCCATAACACTTTACGACACAACGCAATCTATTTGTGTTGAATGTTGAGAAAGTTCTGGCGGGTCTGGCCATTCGTCTGAGCGGTGCCCATGGTCCCAAGACGAGCCGTATGCCGTACTATATATCTGCATATAGATAAGTATCGACGAATGTTAACTTGAGTAATCTTATCACTAAACCCAAATTTACCTTCATTAAAGAGACAGACTTCATTACCTCAATACATGCATCGATGGACTCGAACACTCGAAATGGCACAGTCGACTAGTCCGTTCAAGTCAAGGTTAGTCACGAGTGAAAACATTTTGCAAACATAAACACAAGAAGCAGTTCATAGATTACAAAACGAATTTCACATCAAAAGTACATGCAAATATAGTAAACTGATGGATTTAATTGTATACAGAAACAATTTTCAGAACAACTGCAAAAGCATCTTCTCATAAAAGTTGACTGGTTTACATTGACTATTTTTTAAAAACAAAAATTCAAATACATATTCAAATACAAAAATATAAAACCTTTTTACTAATTGTAAAATGAGCAACAGAATTTAACAAAAATAAGAGATAATTTCGAGTAAATGCTTAATCAAACCGTTTAAAAAGAACGTAAGTAAAAATATAAAAGAAAAATATCATTTATAACAACGTCTATTACTAGATTAACTATAATTTAGAATATCGTTCGAAAACAATGCGACACAAAAATGTTGTACTATTTCCCAACTAGATATAACTAACAATCACAACATGTTAACATGTACGAGGTTAATTAAAATCCAACAGACTGTTAGTAGCAGTCAACCAGTAAACACTTAATCGTGTCCTCAATTAATCATGTATAAAACATGTAACTTTAAATTGCCATATTCAACAGACTTTTCATATAAAAAACTTAACTTTAAAAAATATATTTTTATTAAATAAATTTCAGGCAAAATTACCCATAAAAGCAAAACATCATATAGTAAACCTTTTAAAAATCCTTCTTAAATTTTTATCAAAATTGTACGTACACCATAGAGATAATTTCATGCATGATAATAAAATTGAAGTTTAAAAAATAGAATAAAAATCTGATTTCAAATTACAATACTACTTCCCTGTATCCATGTATCATAACAAAGCAAGTGTCATTCATAACAAACGTTACATTAAGCTGAGTCATATGTGATGCATTCGAACAGTTTATCATCATAAATGTAGTTATTTAAAATGATACCTCAAGATTTGTCGATTCTGTTGGATTAGATTATGATTTTGAATGTGCAATTAAGAGAAACCGTTATTATACTAAACATAAAACATATAGCTTGATAAATACTTTAAATTAACTGACAAACTCAACTCACACCATCAAGAAGAATCAATTCAAATTTCGCTAATTATAAATTACAAAATTTAATTAATCAGAATAACCTTTTGCTAATCCTTTTGCTATACACTCAATAAATCCACTTACACAGTAACTTCATTCACAAATAACCCAGATATATATTTATTAGTTATATTGATTTATGAAAACAACTAAGATTAAATTTAAAGAAACAATAGAAAGATATCAAATTACCTTTTAAACATGGTCAAAATTATTCAAGATAAAAACCTTTGGTCTAGTCTTAATCCCGGGCACGCAATACTTAAAAATCAGAATAATCCTAAAACAAACAGCAAATCAGCTGTTCTATAACTATTCATTCTAAATCTTGAAATAGTATCTAATCATTCCATGTGAGAGATTATCATTGTCAGATGCAATGATTCAGCTTGAGAAAACAAAAACCATCATAGTTTAAACCATAATAATAAATTAATTAAAAATCTAGCTTTTCTAAAGTGAAGTTGATGCAGTTCAAGCAGAAAGTGTATTTGGTTATGCACCAAAATTTGAACTAATTGCTATGCACATTCGATTGAATTAATATTTACTGCTTTAATTGATTTTAGAGAGGAAATGGAAATTGTGGAGTCATTCACAAAAGTAGTGTCCAAAGATAATGAAAAATTGTTTTGTTCAAATTTTTTAAGAATCATGAAAGGATAATAGAATTGAAATTTGAACAACAAAGAGTTTTTCAAAAGTATAAAAAAATTAATTAGACAACCTTTAAATGTGACAATGGTTGTTGAAATATATATTGTTGTTGAGAAAACAAAAAAAATGAGAACCGGTCAATAATGTGCAAATTAAATAAATATAATGATGATAACTTACCTTTTAATTGAGTACTTAGACTGCGACCGTAATACAAAATGGACATGTAAATCTATTATACATGAAGATGCAAATTTAAAAACACAAAAAAAAAAACTTTGACAAAATTAGATAAACCTTTTAAGAAACCTTCGAGAGAATTTTAACAAAAAAAACATCAATTTGAGCATCACATTTACTCAATAAAGGTTCAATTCAGTTTTATAAACATGATAACAATCGATGATCTGTCTGATCGCATCTGTTCAGTCGAGCTGATCGACTTGAAACATTGCATTGTGACAAGTAATGATCATAATGATCATAACATAAAACTTAATCAAGAAAAAATTAAAAATAAATTACCGTGTAATATAACCAACTGTTAAACATTATGTAATAATTTTGAAAAATGATTATTAAAATTGGGAAACTTTAATAATTTAAATTATATTAACAAATCGGTTAAAAAATGCCATTTATATTATTCCATTTATAGCATTCCAATTATCACATTCCAATCATATCGTAGTAATAACATCAAATATACCGTTTCAAACGCAAAATTAAAATTAAAATGCTTACTTTAGGATGACTTTGTCTGTAGAAACAGTTAATCTCTTATACTAACAGAGCTTGAATATTCTATAAAATAAAGTTAAACAGAAATATGTTTGTGTTCAAATTACAGTTGTTGATTATATAAGAGAAGAAAGTTTATGGAAAATTCTAAATCTATAAAACAATTTTGTGAATTCCATTCCATTTGTTTGAATTTATCCACTTTCCTCTTAAAAATTAATTTGACAAACCAGTTTAAACACACACATTTAATCGATATCCACTTTTAAAATATCTGATTATAAAATTAAAGGAAAATTCGCAGTTTTTCAAAAAGTTAGGAATGTAATCAAATTTTGAATTAAATATAATTTGTCTAAACTCATAATTAGTGAAAGAGTCTACATAGAGAAAAAAAACTTATATTGATTTACCAATTAATAAATTCCAAATCAACATTAGCTAATTGAAATCAATTCTAACCTCATTTTTATTCAAACCAAGAAAAATCTTAACCAAGAAAAACCAACAAAGAAACATTAAACAATTCATTTACAAGACAATAAATTTTGTGTTTAAATCGTTTTATATAAGTTAAAACCGTTTAGACTGTCTCGAAGTCAACAATTACTGAACTGCGCAAATTTAACAACTTAGAGTAACTTTTTAATGTTTAACTGCTTTCAATAACTAGAAGTAGTAAAAATTGTGCATATAATTTGGTATATACTGAAGAAAATCAAAAAGTTTGAAATAGAAAAGATCAACAAAAAATGAAGAAACCTTTTTACAACGCGTGTGAGCGGAAATATTTAAATGTAGATATCAATATCGCATGTATTAGCTATTAATAAACTCACTTTAATCGGTACTAATTCACACTTTGCTTTTGGCGTCCATTTTCATTTTTGCGCCGAAATCCAGAGGAATAATGATAATTTTATAATAAATGACAGAAAATTTTATATAGTTTGTCGCGTATTAAGTTAAGACGACAAAGTTGTCATTGTTGATATCATTCAAACAAGTTGTCCAAAGCTATTAGACTAAATATATTTATATTATATTATTATTATAGATTTTTTAGTTATTTTCGCTCGGGAACTGACGCTTTTTAATGTATTTTTCCCATTGGGCGCTACGACACCTAAAAATTTGGTACATTTTAAGCCTTTTGGGGACGTCATTGTAGAAGTGGAGGAGGTGTGTCTTTTGCCCACCAGCAAGGAGGAGCACTTGAATTGTAGAAGTTAGTGACGCAATCACATGTACTATGTGAAATGCCCATGTTTTTTTTGGCCAAATGCGCAGAAAACCAAAAATCACACGTGAAAACAAATAGTTATACTAGAATTTGTTTAGATTGAATTAAATGTTAACTAAACATTTTATATTATTTAACCTTTTGTAAATTGACCAAATGAAATATGTTTACTCGACAGTCACATGTGAGAGGAAAGAGGAGAGGCAACCTCTGCAAACACAACAACTGCAAGTGCCACTATTTCCACCCAAACAAGTGAAAATAGTTGGCAGGTGAGAAAAGTATTCAGTTGTTGTGTGTTGTGCTGTGTCTGTCTGCTCACTGTCGTTCTCGTTTCTGTTTTGCCATCACGACCGATTCTACTTTTGCTCCCTTTCCCGAACCCAACTTGACACGTTCTCATCTACGAACAAATGAATCGTCATCACAAGTTACTGGAGGAACTAGGTCATCTAAAGGACCGTGAACGTGTGCTGATTGGTGAAAATGATCAATTACGGCGACAACTTGACACCCCAACCAACTCTGTCTGTGCTCCATTAGCCAACGAACCAATGCAACTGACCAACAGTTTGGTGACTGAACAAACAAACATGGATCAAGTGATGAGTCACGAGAATGGATCGGGAGGTGATGATGATTTGGGTGGAGATGACGAGTTGTCCAACAGTGCAAACGACAATCACGATGGTGCTGTGGTCGCATCGAATGAGCCATCGACCAGTGCTCGAGCACGATCGAATCGAGTCACATCGAAACAGTCAACTGCTTCCACTGCTCGCAAACTCAACAAACGAAAACAATCTCAACCAAATCGAACTGGCAAGAGATCCAAGAAAAGTGTTGAGGTGAATGATGGTGGAGAAGATGAAGATGGTGAGGACATTGCCAATGAGGACCGAGGAGATACAAAGGTCAAAGTGCTCCATTTGAATTGTACCCAGTCAAATTGTAATGTCAAGTTGGATTCAATGATCCATTTGCACGATCACGTGAGCACTGTGCATCAACTTTCTCCTTTTCAATGTTTTGCCACCAATTGCAATGCACGATTCGATAATCGGTAAGTGAATTGTATCATTTCACATTAAATTGACCTAGTTTTATTTTGTCAGACAACAAATTCTGACTCATGTCATTCTGCATCATTACCAAGATACTCGTTTCCTCTGTTCAGTTTGTCACCAAGAATATGATTCACAAAAGAAAGCTAACAATCATTGGTACAAGAATCATCTGACTGGTCAGTTCAAATGCAATTTCGTGAGCGACTGTGCAGAAATGTCAGACACACGTGGTAAGATGTCAGCTCATCAAAAAGTCAAACATCACTCCCAATCGAAGCGTTTCAACTGCACCCACCCTGGCTGTACTGCTTCATTTGCCTTTAAAGATCGCTTGAAACGGCACGAACTGACTCATCTCGCCACTAATCAATTTCACTGCAATTGGCCTCACTGCAGCATGCAATTCAAGCTTCGTGGAAATCTGGTCAGACACATTCGAATGCAACACTTTGGACTGCCTCAATCAATGAAAGCACAGAAGGAGAAGAACATTGTGGACCTGCGAGACCCGAACGAATATGTTCGAGTGGTGGTGGACGAGTGATGGCAGAGTTGATTCGACTTTATTTTTTTGTATTGTCTGTCAAAACATATTAAACTTTACACTAATAATTTTTTTGTTCATTTTACCAATATTTTTCTTTCTCACATTTCCCTGTTAGTATCAATTTGACATTTGTTAATTGTCTCACAAATTGATCACATCTTCGAATGTATCTTTGTCTGTTCATTACCACAATAAACATAAATGTTCCTTTGTTTCCTACTGAAGCAAAATTTTGTGTTTAATTTTTTTTGAGGTTTTATCATTTTATTTATGGTTTATTGGTAGTGCACTCGTAGATGGTACTGTACGAAACGGATAACTTAAACTTTCTGTCTTGATTTGTGACTACAACTGTAACAACGTTTTTGGTGTGGTTTTTATGCATTTTTGAGTATCCGAGTTTTTGGCAGGCAAGTTACTCTTGACACAATTCCTGAATCGTAGAAATTTACAGATTAAAATATAGTATTGAATAGTAACGTTTTATTTCTCTTTGTAGAATTGGTCAAGATATACATTTTTGGACAATTTTGACATAGGTATCAAATTAATAGGTAAGTTTTCTCTAATTTTATTTAAAAACTTAATTTGAGAATACTTTAGGATTCGGTGGAAAGTGTAAATGTTCCAGAATTACAGGCACAAATTGGTAACGTAGATAAAATCGAGTTTAGTTTATCTAATTATCTATATTTATTTAAAAATGCAGTGAGGAGAAAGAAAATAACGAAAAGACGTTACAAGTAAAATAAAGTCGAATCAACTCTGCCATCACTCGTCCACCACCACTCGAACATATTCGTTCGGGTCTCGCAGGTCCACAATGTTCTTCTCATTCTGTGCTTTCATTGACTTGGGCAGTCCAAAGTGTTGGGTTCGAATGTGCATGACCAGATTTGAACGTTTCTTGCATTGCTTGCTGCAGTTAGGCCAGTTGCAGTGAAATTGATTAGTGGCGAGATGAGTCAGTTGGTGTTGTTTCAAGTGAGAATTAGAGGAAAATGAAGCAGTACAACCAGGGTGGGTGCAGTGGAGGTGGTTCGATTGATGTTTGGTTAGTTGGTGAATTTCCATCTTGTTACGGGTGTCGATCACTTGGGCACAGTCACTCTCGAAATTGCACTGGAACTGACCAGTCAGATGATTGCGGTACCAGTGAACGTAAGTTTTATGTTGCGAACCATATTCTTTGGAACAAACTGAACAGAGGAATCGAGTACCGCGAGAATGATTCAGTTTGTTATGAGCAGAAATTTGTTGTCTGAAAAATAAAACTAGGTAAATTTAATGTGAATAGATAGTAATCACTTACGGCTCATCAAATCGTGCATTGCAATTGGTGGCAAAACATTGAAGAGGAGAAAGTTGATGCACAGTGCTCAAGTGATCGTTCAAAATAGCCATTGAATCCAACTTGACATTGCAATTTGACTGGGTACAATTCAAATTGAGCATTTTGACTTTTGATTCTTCACGGTCTTCATCTCCATCTTCACCACCCTCTACTTCATCCTCCTCGATTGTTATCTTCGATCTTTTCACAGATCGTTTCGATGTTTGTTGTTTTCGTTTGTTGTGTCGAGTGGGCACGGTTGTCTGTTGGTTGAGTGCAGTTGGGCTTGTCTCGTCTTGTGCAGTGCTGGTCTGTGGTGACAATAGATCAGCTGATTGAGTCACTGTGAGTTGAGATTGTCCAGTTGGATGAGTGAGAGTTGTGTTCAATGGTACGTTGTCCAAAGCTTGACATTCATCATCACCACTTTGGTTCGATTCAGCCCAACCCTCGATCG
Source organism: Rhizoglyphus robini (assembly GCA_023373905.1). Lineage (NCBI taxonomy): Eukaryota > Metazoa > Arthropoda > Arachnida > Sarcoptiformes > Acaridae > Rhizoglyphus > Rhizoglyphus robini. The sequence goes on along the minus strand of JAKIJQ010000316.1, from coordinate 6,519 downwards.
AATCAATCTGAGCTGAGCCATCTTCCTCCTCCTCGTCTTCTTCTTTGATCTCTTCCTTAAACTCCATCATTTCTCCATCCTCTTCCTCCTCCTTGATCTCTCGCTTGACCCAATCCACAATCTGATCCTCCACCTCTTCCTTCTTCACAACACAACGATCACATTCATCATCTTCATCTTCTTCTTTGATTTCCACCTTCACCTCTTCATGGTCCCATTCAGTTTTGACCGTCACCTGATTGTTTGATGTGCCTGTGCAAATATCACCAAATGTAAATAAGTCAAATACAACCAACCAACAAGTCATACCTTGCTTGTCCAGTCCGTCATCTTCTTCTTTGATTTCCTCCTTAATTTCTTCCTTCACAGTCATACCATCACTGTCGAGACCCTCATCTTCATATTCTCGTTTCATGTTATACTGCACCATCAAATCATCATATTTCTTCTTCTCTTGTTCCTTCATCTCCACCAGTTGTGCTCGTAATTGATCATTCTCACTAAGCAACACACGTTCACGGTCCTTTAGATGACCTAGTTCCTCTAGTAACTTGTGATGACGATTCATTTTGAGTTGATGACAATTGACCAATGTAGATAGATTGATGGGAGATAAGAAATAGAGCAAAAAAGGACAACACGAAATGTGTTCACAAGCGAGAGTGCGACTGTTTGTTGTGGTGTGACTGTGAGGGAGAGGCAGCCTCTGCAAACACAACAACTGCAAGTGCCACTATTTACACCCAAACAGAGTGAAAATAGTTGGCAGGCAGAAAAAAGTTTTCAGTTGTTGTGTGTTGTGCTGTGTCTGTCTGTCTGCTCACTGTCGTTCTCGTTTCTGTTTTGCCATCACAACCGATTCTACTTTTGCTCCCTTTCCCGAACCCAACTTGACCCGTTCTCATCTACGAACAAATGAATCGTCATCACAAGTTACTTGAGGAAATGGGTCATCTAAAGGACCGTGAACGTGTGCTGATTGGTGAGAATGGTCAATTACGAGCACAACTGGTGGAGATGAAGGAACAAGAGAACAAGAAATATGATGATTTGATGGTGCAGTATAACATGAAACGAGAATATGAAGATGAGGGTCTCGACAGTGATGGTATGACTGTGAAGGAAGAAATTAAGGAGGAAATCAAAGAAGAAGATGATGACGGACTGGACAAGCAAGGTATGACTTGTTGGTTGGTTGTATTTGACTTATTTACATTTGGTGATATTTGCACAGGCACATCAAACAATCAGGTGACGGTCAAAACTGAATGGGACCATGAAGAGGTGAAGGTGGAAATCAAAGAAGAAGATGAAGAGGATCGTGACATTATCATCAAACGAGAATATGTGCCTGCATACATCAAAACCGAATCGAGTGATGTGAAGATAGAAATCAACGAAGAGATTAAAAAAGAAGATGATGATGAGGATCATGACGATGACTGTGGATGTGATCGATTTGTGGTGAAGAAGGAAGAGGTGAGTGATGATGATGACAACTCGATGCAATCCAATTTGAATCCACCAATGGACACCTCATCACGTGATCAACTCCACACCCCAATCCACTCTGTCTGTGCTCCATCAACTAACGAACCAATGCAACTGACCAACAACTCCGTGACTGAACAAATTGACCAACAAGTGATGGCTGCTAATGACGATCAGTCACTGTCGAGTCGAGTGTTGCAGTCGAGTAACGCACAAGCAAACATGGATCAAGTGATGAGTCACGAGAATGGATCGGGACACGAACAAGACTTGGATGGAGGTGACGAGTTGTCCAACAGTGCAAACGACAATCACGATGGTGCTGTGGTCGCATCGAATGAGCCATCGACCAGTGCTCGAGCACGATCGAATCGAGTCACATCGAAACAGTCAACTGCTTCCACTGCTCGCAAACTCAACAAACGAAAACAATCTCAACCAAATCGAACTGGCAAGAGATCCAAGAAAAGTGTTGAGGTGAATGATGGAGAAGAAGAAAATGGTGACGAGATTAGCATTGAGGTTCAAGATGAATCAAAGATTAAAGTTCTCTATTTGAATTGTACCCAGCCAAATTGTATTGTCAAGTTGGATTCGATGGTCCATTTTTACGATCATTTGCGCTCTGTGCATCAACTTTCTCCTCTTCAATGTTTTGCAACGGATTGCAATGCACGATTCGACAATCGGTAAGTGAATTCTATCATTTCACATTAAATTGACCTAGTTTTATTTTTTTTCAGGCGGCAAGTTTCTGCTCACATCCAACTTAACCATCCTCGTAGTACTCGTTTCCTTTGTTCAGTTTGTTCCAAAGAATTTGATTCGCAACATAATGCTTACATTCACTGGTACAAGAATCATCTGACTGGTCAGTTCCAGTGCAATCTCGTGAACGACTGTGCCCAAGTGACCGACACACGTCTCAAGCTGACAACTCATCAACTAACCAAACATCAATCGAACCATTCAACTGCACTCACCCTGGTTGTACGGCTTCATTTACTTTTCAATCTCAATTGAAACTACACCAACTGACTCATCTCGCCACTAATCAATTCCATTGCAACTGGCCTCACTGCAGCAAACAATGCAAAGTACGTGCAAATCTGGTCACGCACATTCGAATGTGTCACTTTGGTCTGCCCAAGTCAATGAAAGCACAGAAGGAGAAGAACATTGTGGACCTGCGAGACCCGAACGAATATGTTCGAGTGGTGGTGGACGAGTGATGGCACAGTTGATTCGACTTTATTTTCTTGTAATGTCTGTCAAAACATATTGAACTTTACACTTATCATTTTTCTTGTTCATTTTACCAATATTTTTCTTTCTCACAATTTACTGTTAGTATCAATTTGACTGTTGATTGTCTCACAAATTGATCACATCTTTAAATGTATCTTTGTCTGAGTATTACCACAATAAACATAAATTGAGCATTATCAAAAGCAGATGTTGAACAGTCATGAAAAAGGAAGATAAACGAAAACCAACTTTTTTGCACTAATATGTGAAGCGGTCATTCACATATGTTTGAAGTTTCGCGTCTCACATTAATTATCATCAACAAAATCAATCATTCGAATGGTAATTAGTTAGTAACACTTTTCTAACTTCAAGTTAGACAAACACCCGAAACACTCATCATATCTAAAGTCGATAATCAGCGATCAAACATCCTACAGTATTTGCCTATGAATCTTTTAATTTCAATTCAATTCAATAATTCAAAAAACAATTTTAAAGGATCAAACATTTAAAAGATTTAGCAGATTAACTCCTAAATTAACTATCGTCTCTGTACTAGTCTCTAGAACTTAAGTTTTCTAGTTGATGTCTGAAGAAGAAAACAAATTTCATTAAATACCTTTAACACCTGAATGCACCTGAGTTTATTCTAGAAAATTTATTCTTAAAAGTAACCTTTCAAAACCTTGACAACAATATAACAGAATTTATTTGAACGGTTAAATATCTCATAGACACTGAATGACTTGTTAAAATGACTTCTTGGAAACTACAAAACAGAAACCGATCTCAAGAGATGTGCAATTCAGTTGACTCATTCAAAAAAATAAGTTCAAATAAGTTTGCGTTACCTTTTTAGTCACCACTTCAATTTGTGTATAATTTTTTATAACGCTTTAAAACAACATTAGTGTTAAACAAGTCAATTTATAGAATTTCATATTTAAATTGTACATTACAAAATACACATTTGCACATTATTCTAATTCTGTCTGATCTCTTTTGGGTAGCTGTCGTTTGATCTTGTCTTGATAGACGAATATTTATTTCCAAATTAAACTTTTAATTAATAATTCTACCTATTGAAATGAATGTAAATGTTGAAAGAGCACAACCAAGAACAATGTTTTGTTTTTAGTTTTTTAAATTTTTTTACATGTAGTAAATAAATAAATCTCAATTCAACTACTTAGACTTAACTATATTTTAATGTTTCACCTTTATGAATACTTGGCATAAAACAAACAGTGAAATAATGATAAAACCAAGTTGATTAAATTTGGATGATTTAACTGATGTTTAAATAAATTTAGATGGTAAGATAAATAAGTTTATAATGACGTTGGTTAACGACAAAAAAATAAATGATTGTGTAGAAATGAAATAGTCGAAGGAACGTATTACAATTTAAAGTTTTCGATGAAATCGATCAACCCGCCATAACACTTTACGACCCAGCGCAATCTATTTGTGTTGAATGTTGAGGAAGTTTTGGCACAAGTGCAATTGTGCATCCAATACAGTTCAATATTATAATGTAATAATTTTTTATACAATTTACTTTTAGAATGCTTGAGTTTAAGACTATCGGTTATACTGAATGCGTTAACGTCAATAATTTATGGATTTATGAAAATTGAGGAAAATTGTCCAGTCATTCATAAACGTAGTGTTCATAGAAAATCTGTTTTGTTCCCATTTTTGATATATTACGAAATGAGATTAGAATTGAAATCTGAACCAAAAATTATTACAAAACAATAAAATATTAGAACCAGTCTTATAGATAACACAAAATACCATCTGTGACCAGTTAAGTTTTGTACAGACATTGTCAAATTGAAAACTAAAACTGAAACAGGTCTCAAAAAGGTGTGCCAGTAAAGTGTGAAAAGTTTTAATGATGCAAACGGACAATTTAATTTTTTCATTTGGGATGACCTTTAAACAGTTGTTTCCATTATTTGAATAATTTATAGTTCCATCAATAATTATATGCTTTGATAAGTTTTGCATTAGACAATGAAAAAATACAAAAGAAAAAAATTAAATTCAATTTAGGGATTTGGGTTACCTTTTAAATCCAAATCAACAAGAAAACAGCTTTTATAAAGAAGACAAAGTAGATTTGATATTAAAATTAAAATTGTAAAGTGTAGAATCAATTTAAGGAATTCCCCTTTTAAGCATTGACAAAGTAACTTATTAATTATTTTTTGTTTTGTTCGGTAAGCTCTTTTGCTTTGTTCAACAAACGACTTTGAGATCTAATCTGATATGGTCTAGACATTCCAAAGACAATATATACAAATCAGTTTTGTTTTGAATCAAAAAATTGAATTGTTTTTAAAGTAATATTGGGATAGTAACATACATTTGAATTGGATGGTTGATGTTTAAAATGTTTTAGTCACCTAAAAACATATTCAGCAACTTGCAGCTACGTACTTGCAGTAGTGTGTACGTTATATAATCTAATCTGTATGAAATCTAAAAGATTTAAAAATAACAATTATTTACCTTTTTTATTTATAGAAATCAACAAAATTTTTTGGCAACAAATCAAAATTAGTTCCCAACAATCGTAACACAAAACAAACATCATATTGTAAAATAAAAATTAGTTAAAACCTATTAATACGACTCAATTTTTTTCTTTCAAAATTTTAAATTAAGATAACTAAAATTGAAGTATAAAAAATGATAAAAAAGGCATCTAAAAAAAATTAAAATCGAAAGTTTATTTAAAATTTATTTGTAAAAATGAATCTTTAAACAAAATTTTAAAATCAAACCATTTTAACCTTAGATCGCGAAAATTGAATACTCGACATACTATAAATTGTTAATCTCAACTAACATCATTAAACAACCATTAAGTAAAAACTCAATTAAAATTACGCTAAATTAAAAAATCAAAATAACCTTTTGCTAATTCATCTGTTGTACTCACAATAAATCCCCTTACACAGTAACTTCATTTACGGGAAACCTAGATAAAACTTACGTTCAACATTTAAGATATAACGGTATTATACTAGTTAATAGTAAAACTTATTCACAAATTCCGTTACGTTTAATTAGGAGAATTTAAAATCTAATATTATGTATGTAAAGATTACGGTACTATTTTGGGAAGTGGAGTTCTGGAACGGAAAGAAGATTGAAAGTTTAGCGATTGAAGGCGTGTTGAACAATCAACAAATGGAACTAATTTTTTGGAGATAAGGAGAAACTTTTTCATTATTGATGAATCGATCAAACAAATGGACAAATAGATACAATGCTCAAAGTCGAACATCTTTAATTGAAATTGCACAATTGTCAAATAACATGCTGCAATTATCATATTTTCACATCTCCACATTTGAAATTATCAAAAATAACTCAACAGCTCAATCAAAAACCTCTCATTATTGCATCAGTTTAATCGAGTGCAAATCGAAATTAACAGAAAATTGTGAGAAACGAATTGGGAAATGTGAACAAGAGAAAATATCTGAAAAAGTAGAAAGTAAAATGAAAAGTGTAAAGTGATATACAAAATAAATGCACAGACATTACAGTACAACAAAATAAGGTCCATTCAACTAGTTAACTCTGCCATCACTCGTCCACCACCACTCGAACATATTCGTTCGGGTCTCGCAGGTCCACAATGTTCTTCTCCTTCTGTGCTTTCATTGACTCGGGCAGACCAAAGTGTTGGGTTCGAATGTGTCTGACCAGATTTGCACGTTGCTTGAACTGCTTGCTGCAGTGAGGCCAATTGCAGTG